>JAIUZE010001242.1:0-35721 GCA_022085475.1 Heliosperma pusillum | reverse complement strand
TAGAGTTTGGATTCCCGATTGTTAACTGATTCACATGATTACGTGTTGATTAGGGTTTGAGTGTATCAGGGCCATGTTACATGGTAACCGCTGAGCCAGCATACCAGTTTCCCTACCTCGTGTTATATTTTATTACCGGATTCACATGATAGCTTTCATATGATAGGTTATATGTTAGTTAATTGTTTCATAACATGAAAAGCATATCATATATGTTTAAGTTTTGTATTTTCCATATACATTGCTTTTATGTTATTCATGTTTCATTACACTCGACATTTCGTGGCTGGGAGAACTCGGAGTTACTCCCCACTGACTGTGGCTTCCGTGTTTATATTTAATGCGGTTGGCAGGTTTGTGATGCATACATTGGGTACATTGACGAGCTAGCGAGCGAAGTATTTACCTTAGACCTATATTCGGTTCTTAGATTGTATATTATTATACACTCTTTTATTTCCGTATTTATACGGGAGATATGTCTCCCGTCTTGTATAATTTTTATGTATAATATAAATTTTCTTTTGTAATGAACCTTTGTATTTATGACACCCTTCGTTATGTATTTAAATTATTTTTTTTTTCTTTCCGCAAATTTGAGGGTGTCACACCAAATGACATACCAAGCAACCGTTATAGTACCCAACAACAACGAACTATTATCATGATTAACTAAATTCTCAAAATAACACTAGAGTACCAAGCTCCAAATCCAAAACTACTAGGAGAAGATGTATTATTGATAAGCATTTAATTAGTCACATTTTTCCCCTCATTTTCGTCCCCTATTTGGTCCGTTTACACGGATATGCGTGTCTTTAATTGCATTTTGCTTCCCGATTTCCCGTGCTATGAATGTCGATCTCAATTCGCAGGAATTAAGGCGGAAACGAAGAAATCGGTGCATAAAGACCTTACATGAGTCGGGATTTGGAAATGAGAAGAAGAATGAAATGAGGAGTCTTCAGGTGGCGCAGGCCGGCCCTCTGACCGGCGGCCGGCCACCCGGCCTAGACTACATACCCACAAAGGAAAGAAGAAGAGAAAGAGAAGAATGGCCCAGGTAGTGCCGGCCGGTCGACCGGCGGCCGGTCGCCTACTTGGCCTGCACTACATCAGAATGCTCATGAGAATGAAAAGGTGCTCCAGGCCGGTGGGGGACCAGCGGCCGGGCACCCGGCCGGGACCCCATTTCCATACTTAGAGTGATTTTTGAAGGCGTGATGAGGGAAGCTACTGATGTGCTCCCGGCCGGTCGGTCGACTGGCCAGGAACACAACTCCGCATTTTCGCCTTCTCTTCTAATTTCTTTCTTAATTTTCGAGATACTTATATATACGCTTCCCCTAATATTTTGTAAGCAGCTTTTCATTATCTCTTAGCACAAAACCCTAGATAATTTGTAACCTCTATTACTCATTAATCACTCTCTTAATCGTTCCCTAATTAAGCTTAATTTCTCAATTTCAAGTTAGAAAATCTAGTCTTTCTTTGGAGAACTATCATAGTTTTTGTTTGTATTGAAGATTTTGGGTGAAGACATTCTCCCTATTCATTAATACAAGCTTTGTTGGTATAAATTTCTCATCTTTTTGTTATTTATGCAATTTATTTTCATTTCTAGTTTATGGTTCATCATTTGATTGTTATTATTATTCACTTCCTTAGCGCTATGTTCATTTCGCTTTTCCTTGCCTTTAGTTGTTTGATTTCCCTTAGCATGAGTGAGTAGATTCCCTCTAGGGTTTAGGGGGAGCCTAAGGGAGGATTATGTGGGATAATTAGTTGGGTAATTAGTAGATTTGTGGTAATTATTTGGGTATTACCCATATGCACACTAGGTGTTTGATGAAATGTGTAAACGAAAGTTGCCCATTTTATCAAGTATTGTTTGATTATCTCTTAAGCGACGGTGGTAGAGATGATTAGACTAGTGTTTATATGGGTGATTTGAGACAAATGCGATGGCTTTGTTGATGATTATTAATTGTTGAGACATTAGCAATTAATTCTACTCGAATTTATTACCCATTTGCTAATTACTAGACTAACCCATTAATCCCCCTAAGGTGAACCCTTTACCTTAGTTTTTCCCTTAATTGTCTAACCTTGTTATTTAGTGATTACTTGCTTTTACTAGTTTTTAGTTGATTTTCCAATCCAACTCTTATTAGGCTAGAATAGGATTCATTCAAACTTGTAGTTGACCCCTCCATCCTTGTGGTTCGACCCCGACTTCCGCTATCGCATTAGTTGGGTTTTATAAATTGTTTTTGCTTGAGCGGTACGCGACAAACCGCTCATCAAATGGCGTCGTTGCCGGGGATGGCGTAAGGAAACTCGTAGTCTGTTTTGTGTCTTAGATTTAGCCAAGTTACTTGTTTTTTTGTTGGTTTTTAGTTGTTAGATTATTTGTAGAGTGCCTTGCATTATTGTCTTTCCCTAGTGTGCCCAAAAACACACTAGGAGTCTAACTTGTTTTTGAGTTGCTTTTGAGTGCATGCCTAGGGGTGAAGGGTTGTTCTTGAGCCATCAGGAGCCCAAAAGGTTATTTAGGACTCTCCGAGCTAATACACTTGCTCGGGTTAGGAATTCAAGAAGGGTTAGCCATCAACAAGCCAATACTTCAATCGCTTCTACATCCACTCCAACAATTGATCACCCACAAAACGACACCATTGAACCCATATTCGAAAATCCCTTCTACAATACATTACCAAATACACCACCCACAATACCTCAACAACAAAATCAACCACAAATGATTACTTTACGTGACCGTAACCGTCCCAACCATGATGATACCCAATCTCCAATCAATTTCGGTGTCTTGGCCCCAAATGACTTTGAGATACACCCGGCTCAAATGAGTTCGATTGAGCGGGATAGCTTTGGAGGTCTTCCCGATGAGGATGCTCATGCCCACTTGAGAAAATTCAAAAGTAGAGTGGCAATCATGAAGAGGAATGGTGTGCCCAAAGAAACCCTTTGTCTAATGTTGTTCCCATTTTCTCTCAAAGACCGGGCGGAGAGGTGGTTGAATAACCATGCTCCAAACACTTTTACTACTTGGGATGCCCTAGCTAAGGAGTTTCTAAGCAAGTGCTACCCCGCCTCCAAAACGGCGATGCTAAGAAATGAGATAACAACCTTCCAACAAGAGGATGAAGAATCCTTGGGAGAAGCATGGGATCGATTCATTGATCTACTTGCCCGTTGCCCTCATCATGGCATTGCGGATTGGTATGTCACTCAAACATTCTATCAAACTCTTCTCCCTCAAACCAAGACTATGGTGAATGCTTCCGCGGGGAGAAGTTTCGATCATTTGAATGACCAACAAGGGGCGGCATTGATTAAGAAAATGGTTGAGTCGGAGTCTAGCTATGGTACTAGAGGAAATAGCTTGAGGAGGAGTTCTAAATACCCAAGTGAGAACTTTTCAAACGCGGATACCAATGCCAAGATTGATTTGCTCACACAAACTTTTACTAAGGGTTTTGCCGAGCTTCAAAAGGCTCAAAATCAAAGTCAAGGCCATCATGTGAATGAAGCTAGTGGGTCTTATGCACCTCCCATGGTGGAAGCTTATCAAACCCCTAATTGTGAAATTTGCAATGGGTATGGACACACATTTGATGTTTGTAGGAATAATGTATCTTATAACAATAAAGGAGGAAATGACTACCAACATGTGAATGCATTTCAAGGAGTCAACAACAACCCACGGCCCTCAAGGCCTCCCTTCCAAAGTCAAGGAGCTTACAACCCAAATTCCAATTTCTATCATCCAAGTTAAAAATTTCACCCAAACATGAGTTACAAAAGCCAAAATGTGTTAAACCCTCAACACACACAAGCTCAACCTTCCAACCCTCCGGGTTTTTCCCAACCTAGAGGGGGAGGTCAATTTTCAAGAGGAAACTATAACAATCAATTCAACAACTCACAACAAGGTCAAGGATCAAACCAATTCCAAAATCAACACTTCAATGATCAAGGTTACAATAACCAAGGTAACTTCCAAAACCAAGGTAATTGGAATCAAGGTCAAGGAAATTGGAATCAAAACCAAGGGAACCCAAACTTCAACAACCAAGGCCAAGGCAATTTTTACCAAGGCAACCAAAACAATCAAGCAAGTCAAGGGATTCCCGATCAATCTTTCCAAGGCCAAGGGTCAAATTTCAACAACAATCAAGGGTCAAATTTCAATGGTCAAGGTTCAAGGGGGCAACAAGGAAATTTCAATAACAACCAACAAGGAAACTTTAACAACCAAAGAAGCAACAACCAAGGTTCAAGTAGTCGGAATGACTATGCATTTGCACTTCCCTTAACAAACCAACCTCATCAAGACAATGAACCTTCAATGAGTGAAGTTTTGCAACTAGTCAAAAACATGGAGATCCAAAACAACTTGACTTTGCAAAATGTCACTAATGCTCACAAAAAGGAGGTGAGAGAATTGGAAGCTAGGTTAGCTTCTCAAGCTTTGAACAACCCTCAAAGGCCTCCGGGAGGTCTACTTGCTCAAGGGAAAAGCTCCAAGGATGCTTCATCAAGTCACCAAGCATGTGCGGTGACTTTGAGGAGTGGACTTGTGCTCGATAACCCCTACATGGATATGATGAATGACGAAATTCCAAATGAAGAGCATGTTGAGGAGGGTGATGAAACCGAAGAGCCCATTTTGACTCCTACCTTGGAGTTAAAAGATGATGGCAAGGGTGAAGATGATCAACCCAAAGAGGGAGAAGATGGGTATATCGAAATTATGCCTTATGAGGAGGAGATGATCAAGGATGCCGATGATGACGAAGTAGAGGTACAACCAATAGCAAGAGCTAAGGTAACCAAGAAAACTCCCATTCCAAAGGTATCTTCTAGTTCTCCACTTGTTGTTTCCGATATCCCCTACCCCTCTAGAGCTTTGAAAACTAAGGAAAACTTCAAGTTCACCCAATTTAGAAAAATGCTTGAGGGACTTGAAGTGACCTTACCTTTCACCGATGTTATATTTAACATGCCCACTTACTCAAAATTTCTAAAAGACATCTTGACTCACAAGAGAACTTTGGGTACCCAAGATGTTATGATTATGGAGGCGGAGTGTAGTGCTCTCCTCATTAATCCTAACTCTTTCAAAATGCCAAAAAAGCTTGGGGACCCCAGAAGTTTCTCTATCCCTTGTGTTGTGGGGGGAGTCATGATTTCAAGGGCATTATGTGACAATGGTGCAAGTGTAAGTGTCATTCCCTTAACTATTGCTAAAAGAATTCGACTTGAAAGTTTAACCCACACTTCTCTGACTCTACAACTAGCGGATAGGTCCGTTAAGCAACCTTTGGGTGTGCTTGAGGACGTACCCGTTAAAGTTGGTAAATTTTTGATTCCCACGGATTTCGTTGTCCTAGATATCCCGGAGGATAGCCACACTCCCATCATCCTCGGTAGGCCCTTTTTGGCTACCGGAGGAGTCTTCATTGATGTGAGGGACGGGCGGCTAACCTTTAGGGTGGGAAACGAAACCCTTGAATTTAATCTTCCTCATCTAGTGAAGGGACCAATGTTTCACAAAGCTTGCTCGGTAGAAGTCATAGAGGAAGTGGTTGAAAGGGTGCATGAAGAAGAGAAATGTGAAGAAGAAGCTCTACAAGTGGCACTCCATGATGAGGAGATGAGAGATGACCATGAGGTAGATGATGAGCTATTGAAGAAGGTGGAGGGCCTTCTCCCTCCAAAGGTACAACTAAAGCCCTTAACTCCCTCACTTAAGTACTCTTTTTTAGGTGAGGGTGAGACTTATCCCGTTATCATTAATGCTAATTTGAGTGAAGGCCAAGAACTTGAACTTTTGAAAATCTTGAAAACTCATAGGGGCTCACTTGGATATAGCATTGATGATATCAAAGGTTTAAGTCCTAATCTTTGCATGCATAGAATTGTCTTGGAGGAGGGTAGTAAACCTAAGGTAGATGGGCTACGTAGGATGAACCCTAAGATGGCGGAAGTGGTGAAAAATGAGGTGATGAAGTTGCTAGAGGCCGGGATTATCTACCAAATAACCGTAAGTTCTTGGGTGAGTCCCGTCCATGTAGTGCCCAAGAAAGGAGGGGTAACTATGGTGGAACAAGAGGATGGGACCCTCTTAGCTTCTAGGCCCGTGACCGGGTGGCGGATGTGCATTGATTATCGCAAATTAAATGCCGCCACCCTCAAAGACCACTACCCCATCCCCTTTATTGACCAAATGCTTGAAAGGTTAGCGGGGCATTCTTACTATTCATTTCTAGATGGTTATTCCGGGTTTTTCCAAATCCCCATACACCCGGAAGACTAAGAGAAGACCACATTCACTTGTCCCATAGGAGTTTATGCTTATAAGAGGATGCCCTTTGGGCTTTGTAATGCTCCGGGGACGTTCCAAAGATGTATGACGGCAATTTTTGCCGATTTTCTTGAGAAGAGTATGGAGGTCTTCATGGACGACTTTAGTGTCCATGGAGACTCATTTGATCTTGGACTATTGAATTTGTCAAATGTTTTGCAAAGATGTGAGGAGCACAACCTCGTCCTCAATTCGGAGAAATGCCACTTTATGGTGGAGGAGGGGGTTGTGCTTGGTCACATCGTGTCTAAGAGAGGGATAGAAGTTGACATGGCTAAGGTTTCGGTGATAGAAAACTTGTCACCCCCTACAAATGTGAAGGGAGTGAGAAGCTTTCTAGGCCATGCGGGCTTTTACCGACGTTTCATCAAAGATTTGTCTAAAATTGCCAAGCCTTTGACTTCTCTTCTTCTCAAGGACACCCCATTTGTATTTGATGAATTTTGCTTGAGTGCTTTTTGTAGGTTGAAGGAGGCCCTTGTGACGGCTCCCATAATCCGCTCACTGGATTGGACTCTTCCCTTCGAAGTCATGTGTGACGCCTCCGATTATGCGGTCGGGGCAGTGCTTGGCCAAGTTGTGGACAAGAGGCACCATGTAATCTAATACACAAGCAAAACTCTAGATCAAGCCCAAGTCAACTACTCTACGACGGAAAAAGAAATGTTAGCCATTGTTCATGTCGTGGAAAAATTCCGGCAATACTTTGTTGGTTCTAAAGTTGTGGTATACTCGGATCACTCTGCCTTGAGACAATTGTTAGTGAAAAAAGATGCAAAGCCAAAGCTCTTGAGGTGGGTTCTTTTACTTCAAGAGTTCGACTTGGAGATGAAAGACAAGGCGGGGTCGGAAAATGTTGTTGCCGACCACCTATCTAGATTGACTACCGAAGATCATGGGTTGAAGGATGAGAGTGGCCCGATCAATGAGTGGTTGAGAGAAGATAGTTTGATGATGATAGGTGGTAAATCACCATGGTTTGCGGACTTGGCAAATTTGATTGTGAGCGGGTTCATTCCGGAGGGGTTGGATGCTAGAGCTAGAAGGAAGTTGAAGCATGACTCAAAACGCTATTTTTGGAATGACCCACATCTTTTTCGCAAGTGTGGTGATGGCATGTTTCGAAGATGTGTTCCTAGGGAATAAGGCATGGAGATAGTCGATAGAATTCACAACTCAGCCTATGGGGGCCACCTTGGAACATCTCGCACCATTTCAAAGGTGTTACAAGGTGGTTTCTTTTGGCCATCTATGTTCAAGGATATCCACTACTTTGTCAAATCTTGTGATCGATGTCAACGAACGGGGAATATAAGTCAGAGAAATGAGATGCCCCTTCAAAACATTCTTGAGATTGAGCTTTTCGATTGTTGGGGAGTTGATTTCATGGGACCATTCCCAAACTCTTGTGGGAAGGAGTACATTTTGGTTGCGGTGGACTATGTGTCCAAGTCGATTGAAGCCGTAGCTACCCCAACAAATGATGCTAAAGTTGTTATCAAGCTCTTCAAAAACACTATCTTTCCAAGATTTGGGACCCCGAGAGTGGTGATTAGTGACGGGGGTTCGCACTTTAGGAAGAGCACTTTCAAGATCTTGCTCTCTTCTCATGGTGTCACTCACAAGACCGCTCTTGCCTACCACCCTCAAACAATTGGGCAAGTAGAGGTCTCAAACCGTCAAATAAAAGTCGTCTTGGAGAAGACCACAAGCAAAGGTAGAAAGGATTGGTCCCAAAAGCTCCCCGATGTTCTATGGGCCCTTCGCACTGCCTTCAAAACTCCCCTCGGCACAACTCCCTACAAGCTTGTCTATGGCAAAGCTTGTCACTTGCCAATCGAGTTGGAGCACAAGGCATGGTGGGCCTTAAAGGAAATGAACTTTGACATTGACATGGCCGGAGAGCTCCGTTTTCTCCAAATGAGTGAACTTGAAGAGCTAAGACTTGATGCCTACGAGAGCTCAAAGATTTACAAAGAGCAAACGAAGAAATGGCATGACGCCAAATTGGTTGATAAAGATGTAAAAGTGGGTGATCAAGTCTTACTCTATAATTCTAGGGTCAAACTGTTTTCGGGGAAGCTACGGTCGAGATGGTCGTGTCCTTTCAAAGTTATCGACATATCACCGCATGGAGCTTTCAAACTTTGGAGTGAAGAGGGTGGTAATTTCAAAGTCAATGGGCATCGAGTGAAGAGATACTTCGATGGAGACGAGAAAGGAACGGTTGAAGTGCTCTTCCTTGGGGATCCACTTCCCGAGGAAGAGTCTTGTTTGTAAGTTCTTGTGCATTGTTAGGTTTGGTGGAGTCCCTCAATAACCACCAATTTTTTTGTATATAGCATGCATTTTAGGAGTAGTTGTGAAGATTTGAGATTGTGTACTCGGTTATTTCATCCTTGGAAGAAGTCTTAGGTAGGTTTGAAACAATGGTAGTCGGGTTTGGATCGAAACCGTCTCATTGAGGATATGTTGGTTGGGTCGAGATTATTGGTGACTTAGGGAATTTTTGTGGTTAGCTTGAAGGCGAGGAAATTAAGGAAGAAGTGCTCCAGGCCGGTGGACCGGCAGCCGGTGTGCCGACCGGCCCAGAGCACTCCAGTAGCAAACTTGTGAAATTTGGAAATCGAAGTGCAGGTATTCCAGGCTGGGCAGCCGGCGGCCGGTGTGCCGACCGGCCTGGAACCGGCCTGGATCACATATTCATAGAAGATGGAGATTTGGAAGTTTTTGACCTGTGTTCTAGGCCGGTCGACCGGCGGCTGGTCTGACAACCGGCCCAGAGCACCGTATAATTGAGCAATTTGAACTTGAATTTTTTGAGCTGTGTTCCCAGCCGGTCGACCGGCGGCCGGTGCCTATGCCGGCTGGGAACACCTGAACACGCAAATTTCTCAAAAACCAAAAATCAAAAATTTTGACTTGGGTTCCAGGCCGGTCGACCGTCGGCCGGTGCCTGGACCGGCCCAGAACACACCCGAGGCTTTATTTCACTCGTGAGCCTCAATTTTTTTTCCTCATTATTCTTCATTTCTTCTTCTTTCTTTCTCTTTCTACCTTCAAAACTCCACAAAAACTTCAATAAAATCACCACAAAACTCTATCAATCCAACATTCAACCCAACAAATAACCCACTGCATCACACAAATTCATCCCACACTTCAAAAACCTCAATTTTTCCCTAATTTTTTCCCTCTTTCAATTGACTATTACGAAAAAAACTCAATGGCTCAACAACCACCAAGGAAAAGAACAAGGGCTCAACTTGAGGCGGAATTGGAGGCTAGACTTCAGCAAGTAACGGCGGGAATGGGTCCGGATGACGATTTTCCCGATATCGTCTTCGTTAGCGAGATTGCGAGAGGTAAGTTTCAATGTCTAAAACGCCGAAACCTTCCCCATTCCCGCTTCATTTGTAGGAATACTATGCGAAATTTCGGCCTTGATACGGTCACCCTTGAGCTTTTTAAAGGTTTAGGGATGAGGGAACTTTACGGTCAACATTTTCTTACTTACCCCCGGCTTACATGGGAGTTTTTAAGTTCCTTTAGTCATGAGAAAGATCGGAACACGGGCATGGTTAAGATAGTTTCTTTTCGCCTTCTCAATACTGCATTTAACCTTTCCCTGGATAAATTTTGTAAGGTTTCTGGGGTTACATTTCATAAGTCTTATAAAGTCCCCGAAACCTTTAATTTAAATGATGTGTGGACTGCAATCTCGGGGATGGAGGTTGAGAAGGGGGCTAAGAAACCGGCAAATGCTTGCCACAATGCCCCTATTCGGATTTGGCATCGCTTTATGGGTTGGTCTTTGTTTGGGCGGGAGGAGTGTCATAATTTTCGGGCCGATGAGCTCTCGATTTTGGCGGCTTATTTGTTTCAAAAGCCGAGTAAATTTGGGGTCAACATTGGTCACCATGTCGCTCTCCACTTTCAGAAAATTTCCAATGATCCATTTAGCCCTACCGGTATCCATGTTGGGGGAATTGTTACCAAGATTGCCCATGCTCTTTGTAAGAATGCTCTAGATGAGCGAAATTTGAGGTGTTTAGGGGGATGTTCTTTGTTGACGGAGGATTACATTACATCGAAGCCTGAGTGGGTCGTTAAGCGAGTTGAGGACGGGAAAATGTATTGGAGAGTCCGAGGGGTCAACTCTATTCCCCTCCTGAATAGTGCGGCAATGAAAGTTGTTCCCGATAGTGCGCACTATCTCCTCCCCCTAGAGGAGGAGAACCCTCCACCACCAGTTGAAGATAACCCGGAAGATCAACTAGCTCCAATCACCGCTTTCAGGCGAGATCCCACTGCCCCCGTCACTACTTATAGGAGAGAGCAGCAGGGCCCCACTCCCACTACCATGCCTTATGCGAACCCCTTTTTTCATCACCAACAATGGCGTCCTTGGCCTAATTCATCCCAACCCGAGGCATCCACTTCCACCACTCCTAGTTACCCACCTTTGGATCCTTCTTTGATTCAGTTCATGGCCGATATGAATTTGGCCTCCGAGGCGGCGGCTAAGGATAGAGAGGCGGCGGCTAAGTGGCGAGAGGAGGAAGTTAGGGAGAGAGCTCTTTTGTCGCAGAGGATGGATAGGATGTATTATGACTTGGCTCTTGGCCAATACCCTTCTTACGATAATTGGTGTAGGGAGGGGTATAGGGAGCCAGTTGGCCCACATCCGTCCTATTTCATGTGGCCAGAGGGCGGGTATGACCAGGGTTCTAGGGTGTTCGGGGATTTCAGTGTTCAGCATGACTACTATTCTGCACCGTTTTTGCTCAGCCGGTAGTTGATGAGGAGGAAGTGGACCCCGAGACTGCGGCACAGAATGCCGAGTGGTTTGATAGGATTGGTCATCGGTTCGAGATTGTGGAGGGTGGCGGCTCTGGTTCGGGAGCCAGGGGTGTAGATGAGACCTATACTGAGGCCGGTAGTGGCCATTTTGATACTACATCCTCTGACTTCACTGGATACTCCTGAGGCGGTACAACCATGAGTATGCTCCCTTTTTAATCCAAATCTTCATCATGTTTATATTTTTGCATGCATTTAGATACTTGTATTATATCCTAGCTTAGTTCTTCATTTAGTTGCATTCATTTAGGCTTGCATTAGCATTTAATTTTGTAACATATCGTCACATGTTAGCCTTGCATCCATATAGCGTAGTTGCATTTTGTTTAGGTGTCATTTTTAGACTTTCCCGTGGTTGGTACCCCCATGAGGGGCGTGCATTTATGCATTTTACCGCCACGACGAGACTCCGATATGGCACACTAGACTTTCTTGTGGGAGGTACCCCAATGAGGGGCTTGCATTTATGCACCTTACCACCACAACGAGACTCTAGATTAGCATATAGTTTAGCTTGCATTTACTTAGAGCATGCACTTTGTATTATATCATTTTGCATTTAGTTTTAGGAATTTTATTTAGTTCATGCATTTCATATAGAACAGTTCATTTGCATAGCTAACCCTCTTGTATATATTGTTCATATTGTTCATATTCATCAAAAATCAAAAACCCCAAAAACAAGTTTTTATTTTTCAAAATATTTAAAACCCAAAAACATGTTATTTGTATTGAATTCACCCCTCACACCATGTAAATACCTATGTGTGGGGAGGGAATTCCCAAAAAAACCAAAAACCAAAAACTTGTCTTATTTTTCTTTTTTTTTTTTCTTTTTTTCTCCTCTTTTCATATTTGAGTCACTTACTCGAGGACGAGTAAGACTTAAGTGTGGGGAGGATTTTATTTCCTTTGTATATCCTTTGTATATATCGTTGATATTTGAAAAAAAGTCGAAAAATGCCTAAAAATCGAAAAATTTGAAAATTTTCCAAAAAATATATGTTTAGATTAGTTTGTATATAGTTTATTTTGTATATATTGCCGTGTGTTTCTTTTTATCTCCATCCATAGGTGCGCCCCACATCATAAGAGGCACGAAAAAGGGAAAATGAAGACGCTTTGGTGAGATCTTTCCTATTTCTCTTCTCCCTTATCTCCTTTTCTTCTTATTTGAGGATGGGATGTGTTGATGACGATGTTGTGATTTTGTTGATTGGCGTGTGTGCCACTTGTGTGCTGTTAGGAGATAGCATTAGCTTATGTGTCATATAGTCGGTTAGAGCATGTGCATTTAAGTTGTATATATGCTAGATTGCATCATGGCATATAGTTGCATTTAGAAAAATGTTTTAATAATTGTCTTTTTGGAAAACTTGTTGAATGTGCATAGTCCCTTTTTGCTACTTTTTTATTCATAAAGTGTTCATCTTAATCGTGGAATTTTAGACGCCCTGGGTTGTGCATATCTAGTGAGTTTTGACCCGTCTACTAATGCCGAGTCACGAGTTTGCGCTTATTCCACCTCGACAACCTCAATTGATGTGAATATTCCGATGGTAGAAAGGATTCTTAGGTGACCGTTCTTGCTATGCAACCACTCTTGATCCAATGTTCTTCCACTCTTACTCAAAAAAGGAAACAAAGCAAACAAGCTAAAAATATTGAGTCAATTATCATCTTTTCTTGTTTTCGTCGAGGAAGTGCAAAACGGAACTTCTAGGGATTCTAGTGGGCCCATATCTAGGGTCCCTTTCGATGCCACTACGGTGGGGATACCCCTATTGTTGATTCCGACAGCATGTCCTTGACGGAAACCGTGTGCTTTCATGCCAAAAATTGCAAACCAAAATGCAAACCAAAAAGAAAGCAAAAGAAAAAAAGAAAGCAAAGTGTTGAAATGAAAATCTTGCAAGAAATTAGACTCAAATATTCTTTTCCTTTAATCCGTCTTGGATCATTCGCCTTTGTGTTGCATGGTGAGACGGGACGATCCTTGTGTCTCATTTATTTGAGAAACGTGAATTCCATATGCTATTGTGCTTAATAACGTCACGAGGATTGCATTTCCATCTTCCATTTTATCGCTTTTGACCAAGCAAATAGTAGACGGGGTTCAAAATTATCATTAGACTTGCACCGCTAGGAGGCGAATATTTTTCCATGCTTTATGATATTAGTGGCTTACAAGGATCATGCATTATTTAGACGGTTTTCCTTTTAGACATTTCCGTCACATGGATGAGGCATGTGATATTTCTTTTGTAAGATGCATCTTTGTCGTGTTCCTACGTGCTTATCATTTGGATGTGTCGCGATTTTGAGCAAGCCCCTACTTGCCTTGCAAGGAGGTACTCTACCTCATGAGTATCTTGTTGTGAGTTGAAGGGACGGAGGAGGCCCGTTAATTGCCTACCGTCGGATATTATTAGTAGTTTAGATAGTAGCCTTAGTATTAGTGTAGTCTTGAATAAGGGTACTTATGGGTCTCGAATCTTGTTTACTTACTCGAGGACGAGTAAGTCTTAAGTGTGGGGAATTTTGATAAGAATTTAATTAGTCACATTTTTCCCCTTATTTTCGTCCCCATTTTGGTCCGTTTACACGGATATGCGTGTCTTTAATTGCATTTTGCTTCCCGATTTCCCGTGCTATGAATGTCGATCTCAATTCGCAGGAATTAAGGCGGAAACGAAGAAATCGGTGCATAAAGACCTTGCATGAGTCGGGATTTGGAAATGAGAAGAAGAATGAAATGAGGAGTCTTCAGGTGGCGCAGGCCGGCCCTCTGACCGGCGGCCGGCCACCCGGCCTAGACTACATACCCACAAAGGAAAGAAGAAGAGAAAGAGAAGAATGGCCCAGGTAGTGCCGGCCGGTCGACCGGCGGCCGGTCGCCTACCCGGCCTGCACTACATCAGAATGCTCATGAGAATGAAAAGGTGCTCCAGGCCGGTGGGGGACCGGCGGCCGGGCACCCGGCCGGGACCCCATTTCCATTCTTAGAGTGATTTTTGAAGGCGTGATGAGGGAAGCTACTGATGTGCTCCCGGCCGGCCAGACGACCGGCGGCCGGTCGACCGGCCAGGAACACAACTCCGCATTTTCGCCTTCTCTTCTAATTTCTTTCTTAATTTTCGAGATACTTATATATACCCTTCCCCTAATATTTTGTAAGCAGCTTTTCATTATCTCTTAGCACAAAACCCTAGATAATTTGTAACCTCTATTACTCATTAATCACTCTCCTAATCGTTCCCTAATTAAGCTTAATTTCTCAATTTCAAGTTAGAAAATCTAGTCTTTCTTTGGAGAACTATCATAGTTTTGGTTTGTATTGAAGATTTTGGGTGAAGACATTCTTCCTATTCATTAATACAAGCTTTGTTGGTATAAATTTCTCATCTTTTTGTTATTTATGCAATTTATTTTCATTTCTAGTTTATGGTTCATCATTTGATTGTTATTATTATTCACTTCCTTAGCACTATGTTCATTTCGCTTTTCCTTGCCTTTAGTTGTTTGATTTCCCTTAGCATGAGTGAGTAGATTCCCTCTAGGGTTTAGGGGGAGCCTAAGGGAGGATTATGTGGGATAATTAGTTGGGTAATTAGTAGATTTGTGGTAATTATTTGGGTATTACCCATATGCACACTAGGTGTTTGATGAAATGTGTAAACGAAAGTTGCCTATTTTATCAAGTATTGTTTGATTATCTCTTAAGCGACGGTGGTAGAGATGATTAGACTAGTGTTTATATGGGTGATTTGAGACAAATGCGATGGCTTTGTTGATGATTATTAATTGTTGAGACATTAGCAATTAATTCTACTCGAATTTATTACCCATTTGCTAATTACTAGACTAACCCATTAATCCCCCTAAGGTGAACCCTTTACCTTAGTTTTTCCCTTAATTGTCTTACCTTGTTATTTAGTGATTACTTGCTTTTACTAGTTTTTAGTTGATTTTCCAATCCAACTCTTATTAGGCTAGAATAGGATTCATTCAAACTTGTAGTTGACCCCTCCATCCTTGTGGTTCGACCCTGACTTCCGCTATCGCATTAGTTGGGTTTTATAAATTGTTTTTGCTTGAGCGGTACGCGACAAACCGCTCATCAATTATCACTATTAGGATTCATCCTCCAGCTTAAGTCCTATTTTCCATGATCAAATACAACCTGAAATTTGCTCAATCCAAAAACACATATTCTAACCTAAGAATTCCAAAATACATTACACTTATTCTCAGAGCCTTACAAATGGAATACCCAATCCATTAGAGAAAAGATGCAGGAGCAACGAGATAGGAAACGATAAGGAATCTCAAGGAGAACACAAGAATAAATAAGGCACGAGATTACAAGAGAGAAGCGCTGAAAATAACGAGGTCAAGGAAGAGACAAAGCAGATGGTAGAGTTATGAAGCTATCCGAGTAAGAAAGAAGATACGAGCATGCGATTTCTTAAAGACCAATCTTGACAAAAACATTCAAGAATGGAAATGAAAAGGGACAATGGCAAGGGTAATGGTTTAAGGTTTAATCCACAAAATTTCTACTTTCAAACTTAAGGCGATAGTAAAACAACTTAATTATTCCTTTACAAAGGCCTCTTACAAGGGACCATCATACCACGTACAATCATCAAAGTAAGGTACACCTAGATTTAACAAATCGATTACAACCCAATTCATCCATCCCTTCATATAACACGGATTCCCAATTGCGGAATTGCAACTCAAGCATAGAAACATTCTCTCAACTCCAAAATTTGACACATTCCCAAAGGTTTCAAAACCAAAAGACTAACAAGGGCTTCTTCATACAAATCTCTTTTCAACTCCTATGGCCAACAAGGTAAAACACCATACGAAACGTAATCATCAACATCTTAAGACATCACCGTCATAGCCAATCTAATCAGATTCCACTTATGTCCATAGTCCTTAAGTAACATGGTTTAATCTATCATGACGACTTACTATCTCAACCAAGTTTCCGATACCATGATATAAGATCATAATTGTAAATCCAATGATTATAGCCACGTATTTTTCCACCAAGCATAAATCCAAAGGTACACACTAGAAAGTCATAAGAAGTCACTTAGTCTCAAGGGCATTTCACAACTCAAGGTATCATCCAAATATTCTCACTTAGAACAACTAGCTCCAACTTAGATATGATCCTCAAGAAGCTCTAATATTACTAAACTCCTAAGTTCAAAAGATTAAATCACTAATGGGTTAAGAAGTCCTAGCCAACTCATTCAGCTTTACACCATAAAATACCATGAACTATCCACACATTAGTCATGGCAAGCATCAAACATTAAAATCATCAAACTTATCTTACTACCTTTCCTTAGAGTTACAACCAATCATCATTATAGGGTGAATTTAGATCTACACCATTTTCCTCAAATCACAAATTTATTCTAACAATCACTAATATTCCACAAAATTCAAAGTTCTTCCGACCAAGTATAATATACCACAAACAATTGGGTATGACATCCACAAAAATGTTACAAGAGGAAGGTAAGGATACCAATGGTAAGATGGAGGAACTATCAAGAGTAATTTCCAAGAGGCAAACAAGTTGGAAGAGAAAGAAGCACCTAGATAGAAGGAAGAGAGCATAATACAATAAGGACGAGAGAATTCATAGATGAGGAAGAAATACCTTCAATTAGGCTTGTAAATCTTCAAATCTTCGGTAGAGGATACTTCTTCTAGGTAACACAATGATCCACCTTAAGACGGTAGATACAAACAAACATAACATCACTCAACACAATCAACAAACAAGTTAGAACCTAACAAACATCAAGTACACAAAGACTACCAAGTAAAGTCCTTAATTTCTACCCATCTCTCATTTATTATTTCAAGGTCAAGTAGTTTAAGTTTAGGGTTCACGTATGTGCGTCGGGAGCGATAAAGCTCTGATACCAACTGTGACAACCCTCGCGAATGCGGAAATATAAAACAAACAAGCATGTGAAATATATAGCGGAAATGCGAAGTTTTTAAAACTTTTATACATGCAAGATAGAAAATACGAGGAGTGTCAAAATATTACAAACTAAGTACGAAATATAATAAAGAGACGGAGTCTCTCAAAATGTTAATAAAGAACAAGTGTTTAGCAAACTAGCTAATTAACGACTAGAGGTGAATCTTCCAGGGACAACGCCCGCTAGCTCACACCCGAACCCAAAATAGCATAAGCAAAAAGCCATCCATGCAAGCAACCTGTTCATTCATGAAAAACATGAACGCCACAATCAGTGGGGAGTAACTCCGGGTTCTCCCAACCATATCACATTAAACGTACATAAAAGGAAATACAAAAGTAGAAGCATGCATATATAGATATACATGTGAGATACGATAAGGATAGATAGACAATTCAATGTATAATGATAAGAGAATATGAAGTACAAGTCCGAAACCATCATGTTATACAAAGACTCGGGGAAGACACTCTTAGGCAACCGAATACACTCACTAGGGCTTTCATCTCACCGTTAGCGGTATAAGTTTGATAAGATTGAGACTCGACAAAAAAACCATGCCAAGTCATCCAATGATCAATCATATAATCATTCATCCAAACATAACGACGCAATGACGATATCTCTCACAGTAAATTAAACGCACTAGCACCGTGTCCAATAGCAAGACAAGCCAATGGAAGCTCACGGGATAAGACATTTCCCGGAACCGTATACGATAAGACGTTTCGTATACTCATGACCTAGACAAATAAGTTCACGGGATAAAACGTTTCCCGGAATCATGTACGATAAGACGTTTCGTACACACAAGACTCTAATCCTCTCGGTAGGACGACAATAATAATACGGTCCTAGTCTAAACCTGGTCAGACTCCCGGAATAAGACATTTCCCGATTCGACATGTGGTAAGACGTTCCACATCCAAGACTCGATCATACAAAGACGTCGAGTACCCCAAATTCGGCTAAAACACACGAAAGAGGCGGAAAGAGATCTATAGTCAAAAGTCAAGCTAGTACGCTACATGCAATGACACCACCTCGCAAGTATACAACATTTGACGGTCGGGTCGATCAACGCATTGCGTTCGCCTCCTAACAACGTCGTCATATCCCCACTAAACAAATGCACAACGGCATCACGGTTACACTTCACCGCTCCGACATTTAAGTCTAACGGGTATAAAGTATGACCGGGGAATTAGAGTTCAAAGCACTGAACAATTAGTGCTCACAACCAATACATAAGGTAAAACCGACTCAAAGTGTGACATACCAAAAACCGTCACAAAACATGAGAATAGGGAATCATATAAGTTTAAATATGATAAACATGAGTCAATACAAGATACATAAGCATTAGAACAAGTTTATAAAGCATAATGAATAAAAACATAGATCACCTCTCCAAAACAACGTTGTTTGGAAACCAACGAAAACAAGGGTACACTTCAAACGGTCATAACTAGAGTTCTAGACGTGCAAATGCAGAAATTCCAAATGGAGGTGATAGCTTATCCTCTTACGGTTCCAACGGGATGTCACAAGCCCAAAACAAGCAAGTAACAAAGGAGATATGATCATTTTACGAAAAGGGGTCAGTGAAGGAAAACTGCAGTTGGCCGCGCGCAACGCAGCCTGCGTCACCACGACGCAGCCTGCGTCCCACGACGCAGCCAGCGTCCCACACGGGATTCAGGCACAATCAAATCCCAACAAGTTATCAACCAAAAATCCTCATTTATCATCACAAACCATCAATTCTCATATCAATTAACAACTAACAACAACCAACAACAACAACACAAGTCCTAAGCATACTAACCATAATCTAAATACGATTACTAGCCTAGAAAACACATAAAACACGTAAATGATATCGAGTAACCCTTCACCGTTACCTTTTCGCGTCTTTAATCGATTTCTAAACCTTCCTAGTCTCCACCTACATACAATTAGATAATAAAAGATGAATATCATTCACCTTGAGAAAGACGGATAATTTAAAAAGCGAGAAAGACGGTAATTTTATTACCAATACGGATAGAGGAAGCTAAGAGGGGAAGAATAAGACGAACTTACGTGAATTTGAGCAAGAAACGAAAGAGTTATGACGATTACAAGTCGGATAAAAAATGGAGGCAAGGTTTTGGTTGATTTCTTAGTGAAGTAGAAAGAAATGAATTGTGAGGAAAAATTAGGTTAAAGGGAGTATATGAAGAGAGTGAGTGGAAAAAGTCAACAAAAAGTCAAAGACGACTTAAGACGGGATTCTCATGAAATCTCGCGGAAATTCCAAATACGAACTCGGAAATTCTAAATTCGACTCGGAACATTAAATTCCAAAATAAAACTAAAATTCGCTGAAAAGTATCCGTAAAATATTTTTACTATAAAAATAGGGTACATTTGCGGGTGTTACATGCATCTAAAGATTAAAGATCTCTGGTCTTCTTCTAGAGGTTGATGCTGAGAATGCATAACCCTCCAAAGAACAAGACTGTGACCAGTGTCTGGTGGGGCTACTACCAAAGGGGCATCACTTTCCTCTTCCTGTTCTCATGTTCCCTCCTCCTGCTCATACTCAATGAGCCATTCCTTCTCCCATTCCATGACTTCCATTGCTGTCAAGGCTCTTCTTGAGGGACAATCTCTCTTAAAGTGGCCATAACCTTGACATTGATAACATTTTCTCTTCTCTTCTGAAGGAGTGAGGGTAGGTTGTTGACTTACAGGTGCCTTACCCTTGTCCAAGGGGTTCCTTTTAACAGTTATAGGAGTCCTAGGACCTTCCCCAATTCTGACCCCAGCATAAGGTTTAGTTATAGCAGGTTTGGTGAAAGGTTTGGTTATTTCTTTCCCCATTTTCTCAACCCTAAGGGACGGGTTAACCACATCTTCAAAGGACCATATGGGCTGCATCCTAACCTTGTTAGCAATGCCTGGGCTTAGACCTTCTAGGAATCTATCAATCCTTTGTTCAGGTTTCTCAGTAATGTCACATTGAAGGGTAAGCTGCTCAAACTCTCTCAGATATGACTCAACAGACTTTTCATTTTGTTTCAGTTTAGACAGCTTGATGAACAAGTCCTGGGTATAATCCTTAGCAACAAACTTGTTTAACATTTTTTTCTTCAACTTAGACCAAGATTTGATGGGTTCCTTACCCTCCCTAGCCCTTAGACTCTTCATGGTTTCATACCACAGGGAAGCATACCCTTTCAGTCTTAGAATAGCTACTTTAAAGGCTTTAGCATCATTGTATCCTTTATATTCAAAGACTCTCTCTATATCCCTAAGCCATTCTAACAAATAATCAGGATTTAAGCTACCAGAAAACTCAGGAATGTCTACCTTGAGGTGTTTATCAGTGAGGCCATGCCCTGAAGCTCTGCTCCTTCTGGATTCATCTAAGTCTGAAGGTTCCTCCTCTTCAGGTGGTCTGACCCTGCCTCCTGGTGGACCTAGGCCTCTTCCACGACCTCTGCCTCTTCCTCCAGCAAACAACTGGTTGCCTATTACCTGATCCAGGGCTCTGGTTAGTGTGGTTACAACCCCAGCCAGGTCCTCTATCCTTGCTTCTACTCCTGCCAATCTCTCTTCACTCATTGGGCTATTTTTTGTATTTTTGATTGTACTTTGGTTAAATGAACTCACATTAGAAATAAACCTAAGCTCTGATGACCAATTTGAAGCACCAAACTAGGGGTTAAGACAAGAACAGAAGACACACAACACAAAACAAGAGCAAGATAAATAAACCCTGTATTCAGGGCTACCAAGACGAGCACATGTAGCTCTAAATGCAGTGAATCCTAAGCCAAACTCACTCACTAAGACAAGCACAAGTGAATGACTCTAATTTAGGCCAACAAACTAAAACTAGCACAAGTTTTGTTGAAGGTTTTGAGCTAACCAAGGCTGGCACAGGTTAACAAAGAAAGAGTAAAACTCTGGTTTTTCATTCAAGCATTCTGAGTCTTTGTTACATCAAAATGCTCTATATATAGAGCATTACATAGGATCTCCACCACACAACATAAAGCTATATCTAAGGGCTTAAATGAGCCTTGAAATAACAACAAAACAGATACAAAAGTCTACTAATAAGACGAGCTAAACAGACTGCAAACAACTTCAGAAAAGTAGCTGAAAAAGCATCATTGTCCCTTTCCTGAAATGGCAATGCAGTGCAGGTTGTTGAGGGGCTTGCCTTGGCTGTTTGTTGCTTCAAAAGGGACCTTGAGAGGGACTGCTACAACCTTCCCAACATCCTTATTAATTACTACTGAGGGTCACACATAAAGTAAGGTGCTTTCTTCATTCATTGGTCTTGAAACCTGTCTGGCTCTCACAGTGACTCATCAACTTGTGGGCTGTTTTTCTTGGACTTCTAGGGATAATCTGGAAAACTTCTCCTGGATTTTTTGGTAGCCAAGGGTCTCAACTTGATGGGAAAAGGAGTTGGAGCCCTTGCTTGGACAGTTGTTGTAGTATATCTGGTCTAGAACTGCTACTAGTGTCTAAGGGTTTCTTCTGGCTGTTGCTGACTTGGGACCTTGTTACTCTGGTTGGCATGGCTTGTGTTGATGCTGTTGTTGCTTGATCATGAGCTCTTGAAGATGTTTTCGCTGGACTGTGTGTTGCTTGGACATGGTGGCCTTTTGTTGCTTCTGAAAACTCAGCTGTTTGGACTTGGTCTGCCTTGGACTGAACATGGATGTGCTTGTTGGTTGTTGCCTGAACTGGATTGTCAAAGGAAGTTGCTCCCCTAGCTCCTACTTCAGTTTGTTAATCTAGTCTCGTCCTGTCGTGGACCAATGTTTACCATGAATCTAATAAATCATTTGGGTCATGAGACTATTTCGAAAGTTGTACAGTCTAAAAGTACATCGTCAATAATATTTATAGATTTAGATTTAGTATATTCGAAAAGATAAATAAAGGACATTAACATTCATTACACATTATTTTTTCGTTCTTGTAATGAACAAATTCATTATTATGCAAAAACATTTCATCTAAAATATGTTTAATAAATAATTTGAATAAGAATGAATATATAAATATGTCTTAATTAACCTACCCAAATATGTAAGATCTTTGTAAACCTTAGATAAGTTTATCTATTTAATTTTTTATATGTAATTATAGTTTAGAAAGCTAGTGGTATCATCTCAATCTCATTATATTTAAAACTCACTTAAATAGTAAATATAAATATATATGACCAAAATATATAATCATCTTTGTAAAAGCACATTGATCAACATAGTTTCCCGGAGTTTTAGGTTTTCATTAATACTTTTTAAAAAACATTGATCAAATATAATGAAAAATATTTGTTGTTTAAGGATTATACTTTTACAATTATGTAATCTTATATTATAATCTAACCATAAAGTTGACTATGGTAACCGAAATGTCACAACTTACATTAAACAATGTGAAATAAACGCACATCTCCTCAGAGTTTTATCGGACAAAATATTCAATAAATAGCGAAGCGAAACACATCATTATTAATGATGCTCATAAATTGGGCTTAATTAAATATTACTTATCATATAAGTTTTATTATCTATGATATAGTACGTTACATTACGTCGTCAAGTATAAGTTCGCACAAGAAAACAATAGCTTTCAAACACTTCTCGCAAAAATAAAAAGTTTAAATTTCTTAATATAAAAATCAAATATTTGAATTAACTTTTCATAATGGAGTCAAAGCCACTCACAATAGCTCTTATCATAGTTACATTGTTTTTGATTTCCGAAAATGTTTTTGCTACTACATCAGCCGAAGCACCTAGCCCCGCGACATTGGACGCGTTCCAAAAATGTGCAACCGACTTAGGCGCAACTTGTGGCGGCGTCATTTCCAAATATATATTTGAAGATGGAATACATGTATCAAACGAATGTTGTATTGCATTGTTAGAGGTTGGAGAGGATTGTCACGAGCTTCTAACAGAAGTGACCATTGTATACAAGCGTCTTTATCCCGCGAAAAAAGCTAAACAAGCTTGGCGTAAGAATGCTCAAGTGTGGCAACTTTGTAACAAAAACGGAAACGTTTCTAACTAGTGAGCAAACTTAAACATAACATGTATTCAAAAAACACACGTTGAATAATAAATTATTTTTTTACATATTCGCGAGATTAAAATTGTTTGGAAATTCAATTATTATTATTATTATTAATTATTATTATGCGCGTAGCTTTCATTGATAGAAAAATAAAAGTTTACATGAAATTGGTGGGAAGCCGAGAGAAAATATGGGCCCCCACCCCAAAGCTAAATCCCCTTTATTGTTGTTGTTGTTTAAAACTTGGTAAATTAGCTCATATGAACACAGTTGTTCCACATTCGTGTGATAAAGCACGTAAAAATTACAATATATTGTTTCTAACATCTTACTATGTTTGATTAACAAATTTATTGTGCCTTCAACGACCACAATAATTTTAGTTAGAACTTTTATACTTACGGCAAAAATATTTAATATTCATAATTAATCGATAACCATAAAAGCTAAATTACCTATACTTCTCACTCCCTAAGTCACTTTTATCAAACAATGTAAATTTTTATTTTTGCATAAAACCTTTATCATACTGTTTTGCGACATATTACAAATATTATTGCTTATCGATCATCCTAAATCTTATATATTTGGACACCCATTAGTGATGCGAATAACTCTTCAATGCATATGTTATCTTATGGTTAACATATATGATACGATAATTACACTCATAAAGTTATGGAAAATAATTCTTTAAAACAATTAAATTCGAATTCATTTAGGTCCTTTTTTAGATGTTCATTCTTGAAGTTTCGGCCTTAAGTCAGGTTCTGTCGAACACCAGTTAATTTTCGTTCGCATCGAATGTATTAAAATTTGTGTTTTTTTTAAGATTAATTATTAAATTATTATAAAATAAAGGAACATTTTATCTAAAAAGCACAATATTAATTGTTATTAGCAATTATTTTTATGAAAACAAACGTCTTAATAATCGATGCATTTGATTTAGTGGCCATTCAAATGTAATTATCATAAACGCAATACTAAAATTAGGTCCATTTCAGTTTAGGATTAGACCAGACTGAATATTTCGGGTTATGTTCGATCCAAGATCAAAAATTTTATGTCCGGTATTCGGTCTACTAAATTTTATAATTGGTTTTCGGAATAGTTTGTTAATATAGTCTCATCCTGTCGTGGCACAATGTTTACCATGAATCTATTAAATCATTTGGGTTATGAGACTATTTCCAAAGTTGTAACAGTCTTAATGTACATCGTCAATAATATTTATAGATTTAGATTTAGTATATTCGAAAAGATAAATAAAGGACATTAACATTCATTACACATTGTTTTTTCGTTCTTGTAATGACCAAATCGATTAGTATGCAAAAAAATTTGATCTAAAATATGTTTAATAAATAATTTGAATAAGAATGAATATATAAATATGTCTTAATTAACCTACCCAAATATGTAAGATCTTTGTAAACCTTAGATAAGTTTATCTATTTAATTTTTTATATGTTATTATAGTTTAGAAAGCTGGTGGTATCATCTCAATCTCATTATATTTAAAACTCACTATATATATATATATATATATATATATATATATATATATATATATATATATGACCAAAATATATAATCATCTTTGTAAAAGCACATTGATCAACATAGTTTCCCGGACTTTTAGGTTTTCATTAATACTTTCTAAAAAAAAATTGATCAAATATAATGAAAAATATTTGTTGTTTAAGGATTATACTTTTACAATTATGTAATCTTATATTATAATGGGTTTTTTGACAATTGCTACGTATTATAACTCATTTTTTACCAATTGCTACCTAAGTAATCTTTATTTACCAATTGCTACCTAAATGCTTGGGTCGGGAACAATTTAGCACCAATAACTACCGAGCCTCAAATAGATTTAATCTGAGCCCTTGATTTAAACTCTTAATCTTAAGTTAGTATTTCTAGTACTATTTTGCCCTTATCATCAAGCTTATATCATTTTCACTCACTCTCCATTACTCACTCTATTATTGAAAGCAAATCTTGCAACCCTAATCAAATCTCTCTCAATCTGTCAAATTGTTTGAGGTAAAAGTCGAAACCATTATTCTTGCTTCAATATTTTGTTTTAGTCTTGTCTTTTTTTCCTTTTTGTTATTAATTAAGGTTTCTCTTCTCTCTTTTTCTGTACTAAATCTGGGTTTTTTTAATTTAGGGTTCCATAGCTATGACGATGGGGGTTTTTCCTGAAAGAAATATTAAGGCCATCAAATGTGCTTGTGGGGTTCCAGTTGCTTTGTTGAGGTCATGGACACATGACAATCCGGGTCGTAGGTTCCTTAAATGTAAGTTTTCAAACCCAGATTCAAGTCGTGGGTGTGGTTATTTTAGTTGGTATGATGAAGTACAGCAAGAATGGCAGAAGAATACAATAAATCAGTTGATTTTGGAGAAGAATGTTCTCCATTGTGACCTTGTGATGAATAAGTCTGAGGTTGCTCATTTGAAGGAGCAAAACAACCAGCTTAAGGAAGCTAATGTCCTACTTAAGCAAATGAAGACAAATGAGAATTCCAATGTAGTCAATGAAGACAACAATGGAGACAACAATATGAATGGCAGTAGTGCAATGTGTACATGCTTTGTTGTTGTTTGCCTTTTAGTTGTCCTCTTTAGCATTGTAATGAAAGTTTAAGGATGTTGTTGTTAGTGTTAGTTGGTAAAGCTCATAATTTGGGCAATTTTCTGATGTACGAATTTTAAACTTTTAATGGAAAGGCAATTGTTGTTCATCATTATTGTTGTAATACTTCTACTCATTGTACTCCTTAACCAAAGCTCATTGTACTCCATAAATAACCAAAACTCATGAACAAGCATAAATTGTCTTACAAACTGATTATATCCTTAAAAATGCATTAATTATCTTACAAACATAAGAGTACTAAATTGTTCAGCATACATAATATACTAAATTGTCTTACAAACAGTAGAGCACAAACAGAAGACAACAAACATAATGCATAATTGTCTTACAAACAGAAGAGTACTAAATTGTCATACATAATCATCAATAATCAAAACCAAGCCTTCTCCTTGAACCACCAGTAGGTACAGCATTGTTGACACTAGATTGACTTTCTTGAACACTTTGATGATGGGTCATTGGAGGACCTGATATCCCTGCAACCACAGCAGCATCTTGTGCCTTCTTGGCTTTCCTTTTGGCAACACCCTCTCTAACCTTGTTGCTCCAAGCTGATTTACTCATACCTCTTGTTGCAGCCACTTTTTCCTTAGCTTGAGGCTTTGGTGGGTTCTTGCAAGTTTTCATGTTATGACCATTTCCTCCACACCTACCTCAAGTTCTTGTTTGCCTAAGCTTCTTGGTTTGGCCACTGCTTCCTTCCCCAGCTTCTCTTCTCCTCTTCTTTAGCTTAGGCCTCCCCGGTAGCTTTTTATATGGTGGTGGAATAGGGGCTGCCATGTCAGTCTTCTCCCAGTCTTCATGGCCAGGCATTGTTGCAATAGGGTGTTGGAAGGCTTTGATATAGGTGGTTTTGCTGTAGTACTCATCAACATAGTCAAGGACATCCTGTATTTGGTCCCTTATGCAAAACATTGCATGTGGACAAGGAATTCCTGTGAGATCCCAACTCTTACATGAACAAGTCCTTTTTGTCAAATTGACAGCCTTCTGCTTCCCCCTATGGTCAACTTCAAACTCACCACTGAAAGAAGGAATTGAGTAGCAGAATCTGGTTTCATTTTCCACCCAAATCAAAAACTTATTCACAAAAGACATAACTTTACCATCATAACCTTCAGCACCCACCCTTTTATCATAGTGCCTCTTCATGACATACCTTCTGATCCACTCCATTAGACTGATGATAGGCGTATCCCTGGCTGGCTTTAATGTTGCATTGAATGACTCACACATGTTATTCAATAACATATTAGACTTGCTGGTTGTTGAGAAAGCATGCCTTGACCAATGTTTTGGGGGAATGGCAGCTAAGTATGCATGCGCAGCTGGGTTCAAGAATTTGATACCCTCCATTTCACATTTGAATTCAGACTGGGATGTACTTCTTGCAGCTTTCCAAAAGGATTCCTTAAACAACCCCCAAGGCCATTGTAACTTGAAGTTAGCCCATATATGTCTTGCACAGAACCTTATTTCTGACTTTGGAGTGACTCCATGTAAAGCCTCCAATAAACCCTATCAGTATAATGATTAATGAAAATTAAATTAAGAAGATTAAACAATAACATTAAAGATTAAACAATAACAAAACCTGATTACTACCTTTTGTCTGTCTGACATTATAGTCAGTCCTTCTCCATCTTCCTTCTCCAGATCTTCCATAAGTAGGGTTAAGAACCAAGTCCAAGTTTGATTATTTTCAACTTCTACCACAGCCCAAGCCACAGGATATATGTTATTGTTAGCATCCATACTAACCGCCACTAAACACATTCCTGGGTATGGGCCTTTAAGATGGCAACCATCAACCCCTATCAAAGGCCTACAACCAGCCAAGAAACCAACCTTACATGCCTTCAAACACACATACATTCTTTGAAACTGAGGGGTTGGATTTTCAACATTATCCACAAGGACAATGACTGTAGAACCTGGATTGTATTTCCTCAAAGCATGGGCATAATCCCAGACCCGACCATATTCATCAGCCCCATCACCATTTATAATAAGTCTTGCTCTAGCCCTACCTAACCAAGCTTGGTGATAACTGATTTTCACCCCCAAAGTTCTGTATACATGTCTCACAAATATACTCAACTCCCAACCGGGGGTTTCCTTCCAATCCTCAAGATACTTTTCAGCTAAATACTCAGAAGAAACTTTAGAATTGACTCCTTTAAAGGAACATTTGTGTGTTAAATTCATTGTCTTAATCTCAATATAGTCCTTTTCAGTTGTTGTTGTGGCATATAATCTAAATGGACATAAAAATTGTTTACACACACACACACCTTATTTTACTTCTGGAATTGTCCCATGGACACTTGCATTTTTGTTTGCAGTAAGCTGTCACAATTTCCTTGCCATTATGTAAAAAATAGTACTCTTACCTATTCTCAATAGCATGTGCCCTAAGGGCTTCCCTTAGTACTTCAACAGAACAGAACTTCAAACCAACCTCCAAATGCAACTTCTTCTTAAAGTCTGTGGTAGGGTTGAAGATTAAGTTGTGAACTCCTTCATCCCCTTCATCCTCTGAACCTTCAAGACTTCTCAAATCATCAGAAAAATTTTGGTCCCCTTCATCCTCTAATTCCTCTAAAAAATCAGATTTCTTTTTTTCTTCTTCCTCGTTTCTTTGAAATAGATCTTCAGCCACAAGGTCCTCCTCTAGAACCTCTATATCTTTATCAGACAGGTCAGAATCTTCTTCACTTTCTTCATATACAAACTGTTTTTTTCTACCTTTGTTTGTCTTTTTGCCCTTGGCTTTGCTTACTTCTTTCCTCTTTCCTACTAACTTCTTATTACTAACAAGCTTTGATTTCCCCTTAGAATTATCACTCACATTCTTCTTACTTTGCCCAATCTGATCTCCATCAACAGTAGCACCCACTGGATCTTCAACAAATACAGATCCACCAACTTGATCTTCAGCCTCCACTGTAGGTTCTACAACTTTGTTAACAGGTCTCCTAAAGGGTAGTTTTGCAGTGGTTGGATGAATAACCTTCAATGGTTGTATGTCAAGGGGAATGACCTTTTCAAAACCCTTAGGAGAAGTGGGCTTTGTGTACCTAGGGCTTCTTCTCAATGGGGTTGTTGGAGTGGGCTTCATTTTAGAGGGTGTTTTTTTGGAAGGCCCAGCTTCAGAATGTAACCTTTCTGCAACTGTGTTAAAGTTGTTTACCAATTTTGTCCTGAACCTAAGATTAGGACTTGTTTGGCCTGGAATTGAAAAAGGAATAACCCTAGTAGTCACATACAAGTCCACCCTGTTATCCTTATCTCTTGTCTTTAACACAGCAGCCATATCCTTATCCCATAATATAATGGTTCTACCAACATTCATTGCCAACCCATGCTTTTTGTACCAAATAAAAACATTCACATCCTGACCCACCACTTTTTTGGCTTCATTCACTAACATGCAATAACTGAGACGACTACTACAAATGTCAGTCATCAATACTAGTACTCCACCAACATACACACTTTTTCCAGAAAGTGACTGAAAATACCCACCCACATGAAGTCTGACATCAATAGTAAATGGGTTGGTCATCCTAAAAGTAGAGAATATTAAAAGGATAAACTCAAATAAGTACAAGAATAACTGGAATAAATAAAGGAGCAAAAGAGGACGAATTCCAAGTATGCGGAATAAATTAATGGGGACAAGGACAAAATTTAGGGATAGAGAACACTAAAAAGAGGACTAACACAAAAAATACTACTTTAAGAATAAAACAATACTATAAAAAATAGGGACCAGTCCATATAAATATGTCAATAAAGCAACCATTCAAGGGAATGTTCTAATCGATTAACTAAATAATAACAACATTTAGGGATAGAGAACAAACCTGAAATAGGATTGAAAGACCTTTGATCAATCTGGCAATGGTGTAGGAAAGAAAATAGCAGAAAAAATTAATTGGGGAAAAAATTAGGGTTTTAAAATTAAGGATGAAAGAGAGTGAGTGGGAGTAAAGAGAGTGAGTAGGAGTAAGTAAGAGAGTATGAAAGAATTAGGAAAGAAGAACTGAGGGCAAATTAGTCTTTAAACGCAGTTATTTGAAGCTCGGTAGTGATTGGTGCTAAATTGTTCCCGACCAAAGCATTTAGGTAGCAATTGGTAAATAAAGATTACATAGGTAGCAGTTGGTAAAAAATGAGTTATAGTAGGTAGCAGTTGTCAAAAAACCCTATTATAATCTAAGCATAAAGTTGACTATGGTAACCGAAATGTCACAACTTACATTAAACAATGTGAAATAAACGCACATCTCCTCAGAGTTTTATCGGACAAAATATTCAATAAATAACGAAGCGAAACACATCAGTATTAATGATGCACATAAATTGGGCTTAATTAAATGTTACTTATCATATAAGTTTTATTATCTATGATATAATACGTTACATTACGTCGTCAAGTATAAGTTCGCACAAGAAAACAATAGCTTTCAAACACTTCTCACAAAAATAAAAAGTTTAAATTTCTTAATATAAAAATCAAATATTTGAATTAACTTTTCATAATGGAGTCAAAGCCACTCACAATAGCTCTTATCATAGTTACATTGTTTTTGATTTCCGAAAATATTTTTGCTACTACATCAGCCGAAGCACCTAGCCCCGCGACATTGGACGCGTTCCAAAAATGTGCAACCGACTTAGGCGCAACTTGTGGCGGCGTCATTTCCAAATATATATTTGAAGATGGAATACATGTATCAAACGAATGTTGTACTGCTTTGTTAGAGGTTGGAGAGGATTGTCACGAGCTTCTAACAGAAGTGACCATAGTATACAAGCGTCTTTATCCCGCTAAAAAAGCTAAACAAGCTTGGCGTAAGAATGCTCAAGTGTGGCAACATTGTAAGAAAAACGGAAACGTTTCTAACTAGTGAGCAAACTTAAACATAACATGTATTCAAAAAACACACGTTGAATAATAAATTATTTTTTTACATATTCGCGAGATTAAAATTGTTTGGAAATTCAATTATTATTATTATTATTATTAATTATTATTATTATGCGCTTAGCTTTCATTGATAGAAAAATAAAAGTTTACATGAAATTGGTGGGAAGCAGAGAGAAAATATGGGCCCCCACCCCAAAGCTAAATCCCCTTTATTGTTGTTGTTGTTTAAAGCTTGGTAAATTAGCTCATATGAACACAGTTGTTCCACATTCGTGTGATAAAGCACGTAAAAATTACAATATATTGTTTCTAACATCTTACTCTGTTTGATTAACAAATTTATTGTGCCTTCAACGACCACAATAATTTTAGTTAGAACTTTTATACTTACGGCAAAAATATTTAATATTACTAATTAATCGTTAACCATAAAAGCTAAATTACCTATACTTCTCACTCCCTAAGTCACTTTTATCAAACAATGTAAATTTTTATTTTTGCATAAAAACTTTATCATACTGTTTTGCGACAGATTACAAATATTATTGCTTATCGATCATCCTAAATCTTATATATTTGGACACCGATTAGTGATGCGAATAACTCTTCAATGCATATGTTATCTTATGGTTAACATATATGATACGATAATTACACTCATAAAGTTATGGAAAATAATTCTTTAAAACAATTAAATTCGAATTCATTTAGGTCCTTTTTTAGATGCTCATTTTTGAAGTTTCGGCCTTAAGTCAGGTTCCGTCGAACACCAGTTAATTTTCGTTCGCATCGAATGTACTAAAATTAGTGTTTTTTTTAAAGATTAATTATTAAATTATTATAAAATAAAGGAACATTTTATCTAAAAAGCACAATATTAATTATTATTAGCAATTATTTTTATGAAAACAAATGTCTTAATAATCGATGCATTTGATTTAGTGGCCATTCAAATGTAATTATCATAAACGCAATACTAAAATTAGGTCCATTTCATTTTAGGATTAGACCAGACTGAATATTTCGGGTTATGTTCGATCCAAGATCGAAAATTTTATGTTCGGTATTCGGTCTACTAAATTTTATATTTGGTTTTCGGAATAGTTTGTTAATATAGTCTCATCCTGTCGTGGACCAATGTTTACCATGAATCTAATAAATCATTTGGGTTATGAGACTATTTCCAAAGTTGTAACAGTCTTAAAGTACATCGTCAATAATATTTATAGATTTAGATTTAGTATATTCGAAAAGATAAATAAAGTACATTAACATTCATTACACATTGTTTTTTCGTTCTTGTAATGACCAAATCGATTAGTATGCAAAAAACTTTGATCTAAATTATGTTTAATAAATAATTTGAATAAGAATGAATATATAAATATGTCTTAATTAACCTACCCAAATATGTAAGATCTTTGTAATCCTTAGATAAGTTTATCTATTTAATTTTTTATATGTTATTATAGTTTAAAAAGCTGGTGGTATCATCTGAATCTCATTATATTTAAAACTCACTTAAATAGTAAATATATATATATATATATATATATATATATATATATATATATATATATATATATATATATATATATATTCTACTTTTTGGTTTTCATTAATACTTTCTAAAAAACAATTGATCAAATATAATGAAAAATATTTGTTGTTTAAGGATTATACTTTTACAATTATGTAATCTTATATTATAATCTAACCATAAAGTTGACTATGTCAACCGAAATGTCACAACTTACATTAAACAATGTGAAATAAACGCACATCTCCTCAGAGTTTTATCGGACAAAATATTCAATAAATAGCGAAGCGAAACACATCATTATTAATGATGCACATAAATTGGGCTTAATTAAATGTTACTTATCATATAAGTTTTATTATCTATGATATAATACGTTACATTACGTCGTCAAGTATAAGTTCGCACAAGAAAACAATAGCTTTCAAACACTTCTCACAAAAATAAAAAGTTTAAATTTCTTAATATAAAAATCAAATATTTGAATTAACTTTTCATAATGGAGTCAAAGCCACTCACAATAGCTCTTATCATAGTTACATTGTTTTTGATTTCCGAAAATATTTTTGCTACTACATCAGCCGAAGCACCTAGCCCCGCGACATTGGACGCGTTCCAAAAATGTGCAACCGACTTAGGCGCAACTTGTGGCGGCGTCATTTCCAAATATATATTTGAAGATGGAATACATGTATCAAACGAATGTTGTACTGCTTTGTTAGAGGTTGGAGAGGATTGTCACGAGCTTCTAACAGAAGTGACCATAGTATACAAGCGTCTTTATCCCGCTAAAAAAGCTAAACAAGCTTGGCGTAAGAATGCTCAAGTGTGGCAACATTGTAAGAAAAACGGAAACGTTTCTAACTAGTGAGCAAACTTAAACATAACATGTATTCAAAAAACACACGTTGAATAATAAATTATTTTTTTACATATTCGCGAGATTAAAATTGTTTGGAAATTCAATTATTATTATTATTATTATTATTATTATTAATTATTATTATTATGCGCTTAGCTTTCATTGATAGAAAAATAAAAGTTTACATGAAATTGGTGGGAAGCAGAGAGAAAATATGGGCCCCCACCCCAAAACTAAATCCCCTTTATTGTTGTTGTTGTTGTTTAAAGCTTGGTAAATTAGCTCATATGAACACAGTTGTTCCACATTCGTGTGATAAAGCACGTAAAAATTACAATATATTGTTTCTAAGATCTTACTATGTTTGATTAACAAATTTATTGTGCCTTCAACGACCACAATAATTTTAGTTAGAACTTTTATACTTACGGCAAAAATATTTCATATTCATAAATAATCGATAACCATAAAAGCTAAATTACCTATACTTCTCACTCCCTAAGTCACTTTTATCAAACAATGTAAATTATTATTTTTGCATAAAAACTTTATCATACTGTTTTGCGACAGATTACAAATATTATTGCATATCGATCATCCTAAATCTTATATATTTGGACACCGATTAGTGATGCGAATAACTCTTCAATGCATATGTTATCTTATGGTTAACATATATGATACGATAATTACACTCATAAAGTTATGGAAAATAATTCTTTAAAACAATTAAATTCGAATTCATTTAGGTCCTTTTTTAGATGCTTATTTTTGAAGTTTCGGCCTTAAGTCAGGTTCCGTCGAACACCAGTTAATTTTCGTTCGCATCGAATGTACTAAAATTTGTGTTTTTTTTAAAGATTAATTATTAAATTATTATAAAATAAAGGAACATTTTATCTAAAAAGCACAATATTAATTATTATTAGCAATTTTTTTTATGAAAACAAACGTCTTAATAATCGATGCATTTGATTTAGTGGCCATTCAAATGTAATTATCATAAACGCAATACTAAAATTAGGTCCATTTCATTTTAGGATTAGACCAGACTGAATATTTCGGGTTATGTTCGATCCAAGATCGAAAATTTTATGTCCGCTATTCGGTCTACTAAATTTTATATTTGGTTTTCGGAATAGATTGTTAATATAGTCTCATCCTGTCGTGGACCAATGTTTACCATGAATCTAATAAATCATTTGGGTTATAAGACTATTTCCAAAGTTGTAACAGTCTTAAAGTACATCGTCAATAATATTTATAGATTTAAATTTATTATATTCGAAAAGATAAATAAAGGATATTAACATTCATTACATATTGTTTTTTCGTTCTTGTAATGACCAAATCGATTAGTATGTAAAAAAATTTCATCTAAATTATGTTTAATAAATAATTTGAATAAGAATGAATATATATATATGTCTTAATTAACCTACCCAAATATGTAAGATCTTTGTAAACCTTAGATAAGTTTATCTATTTAATTTTTTAGATGTTATTATAGTTTAGAAAGCTGGTGGTATCATCTCAATCTCATTATATTTAAAACTCACTTAATTAGTAAATATAAATATATATGACCAAAATATATAATCATCTTTGTAAAAGCACATTGATCAACATAGTTTCCCGGACTTTTAGGTTTTCATTAATACTTTAAAAAACAATTGATCAACTAATGAAAAAATATTTGGGTTTAAGGAGTATACTTGTAACAATTATGTAATCTTATTATAAATATAACATAAAGTGACATGTACAACCGAAATGTTCACAACAAACTTACATTAAACAATGTGAAATAAACGCACATCTCCTCAGAGTTTTATCGGACAAAATATTCAATAAATAGCGAAGCGAAACACATCATTATTAATGATGCACATAAGTTGGGCTTAATTAAATGTTACTTATCATATAAGTTTTATTATCTATGATATAATACGTTACATTACGTCGTCAAATATAAGTTCGCACAAGAAAACAATAGCTTTCAAACACTTCTCACAAAAATAAAAAGTTTAAATTTCTTAATATAAAAATCAAATATTTGAATTAACTTTTCATAATGGAGTCAAAGCCACTCACAATAGCTCTTATCATAGTTACATTGTTTTTGATTTCCGAAAATGTTTTTGCTACTACATCAGCCGAAGCACCTAGCCCCGCGACATTGGACGCGTTCCAAAAATGTGCAACCGACTTAGGCGCAACTTGTGGCGGCGTCATTTCCAAATATATATTTGAAGATGGAATACATGTATCAAACGAATGTTGTACTGCTTTGTTAGAGGTTGGAGAGGAGTGTCACGAGCTTCTAACAGAAGTGA
>JAIUZE010001240.1:0-27493 GCA_022085475.1 Heliosperma pusillum | reverse complement strand
TATTAGAGGACTTTTGAGCCGTGTGGTATGGTGAAGAATCGGTCTGATTTCGAGCGTTTTGCGTAGTTTTCGTTAACTGATCGATAAAGTAAAATAATATCTAGATATTTTGATTATTTTAATCAAAATAAATAAAATATCTAATGGTGAGTGGAAAGCGATGACACGCGCGGGTGACTCATGCCAAAGTCGAGTTTCGATTTTGTTTCGCGCTTTACGATGAGTCGGGAATAGTTAAATGACGTTCGGTTAAAACCGTAAACGTTATTCTTTAAATTCCGAATAAATCCAAAATAATTATATTAAATTAGGATAAATCTTAATAAATCTAAATAAAAATAAATCAAAAATATTATTTTTTTAAATAAAATTTCGGTCCTCAAACTTATGAGACGAGTCTGGGAAAGTCAACGGAAGTCAAAGTTGACTGAAAAGTCGAGAAAAGTCGAAGATGACTTAAAAGTCAAGAAAAGTTTAGGACGACTTAAAAGTCAAGAAAAGTCAATGACGACTTTCAAAAAGTCAAGAAAAGTCAAAGACGACTTAAAAGTCAAGAAAAGTCAAAGATGACTAAAAACTGTCTTTTCATGAAATCTCTCAGAAATTCCAAATACGAACGCGGAATTTCAAAATAAGACTCGGAACAAAAATTCCTATTTTAAAAAAACTTAAGTTCTACTGAAAAGTGTTAGTAAATATTTTTACTAGAAAAATTGGGTACTTTTCGGGTTGTTACAATTTTTCTTTTTGGGTTTGTATCCTAATCCCAATGGTATCTTTCCAGAGTTCCCTTCTTTTTAAGGTGCAAGGGTACTCTTCTTGGTAGGGTTTAAAGGCATCCATGGGAAGTATCCTTGAGATTTGAGCATGTGGTTGACCACTAAGTTAGAGTAGGGGTCGAAATATAGAGGTGCCAACTCACTCTCTACGAGATTCACACTCTGAAATCCTCCAAGCTCGTATACTGGATCTGTGATTACTTGATTGCTGGACATTTTCTCTATCACAGCCTTGATAGGTGACGGAGTGATTGTCACTACTTTGCCATCTAGAGGAATTTTCATCTTCTAGTGTAGGGTGGATATTACTGCTTTAGAAGCGTGAATCCATGGCCTTCCCAGAAGTATATTAAAGGATGCTTCAATGTCCGCAATCTGGAACTTAACCTTCCGCTCAATTGGCCCAGTGGCTATGGTGAGGTTGACTATCCCTACTACCTTACGTCGTCTCCCGTCATATGCTCAAACATCTTGGGTGGTAGGAGTCCAATCTGAATCTTTCATGCCCAACTTACGTGCTGTCTTCAGTGGTATGACATTGACCGCGGAACCATTGTCTACCAAACTCATTGGTATATTCTTCTTTAGGCATGTGATTGTGATATACAGAGCGAGGTTTTGACAAGTCCCGAAAGGAGGCAAGTCTTCATCTCAGAAAGTAACTGGGTTACTTAGCTTGACTGAATCTTGGAGGACCAAGTTGGCTACGTCGTCAGGCGTAGAGTCATGTGCTACATTTAGTTTTGTCAATGCTTGTAGTAGAGCCTGGCGTTGGGAAAATGAACTTTCAACTAATTGCTAGACTCAAAGATCAGCCTTTGTCTTCTGTAGTTGTTTTAGTAGATGGTCACTAGATGTACCCTCGCCATAATTTGGAGTGACGACAGTGGTGTTAGTAACTGGACCACTAGTAGTAGGACTATTCTGAGGGACACATTGATAAGGGCGTCCTGATCGGGTAAGATAGTCTATAACTTGATCTTCACTATCTTTAGTTTGAGAATTTTCTGTGAGGTACTCATCCTCATCGTCACCGGCCCATATTCCAGTGACGGTATTGAGTTCTTTCAAACTGATGGTTTCAGCTTCTAAAGTGATGACTCGTTCAACCAGGTTGTCACATGTTGTGATCACCTCTTGCATTGTAGATTGTTAGGATAGGACTGGAGCTCGTGGTACGCCTTCTTGGGGTGTGGTGCCCGGAATGCGTAGGGATGTCACGATAGTTTCGAGCTCTGAAACCTGTCTACTCACATTTCTAGCCCATGCGATGAAGTCATCGATGGTAGGAGAAATGGTGGAATACCTTTCTTCGTTTTCGAGCATGTTAATTTCATCTTCAACTGGGGAGATGAGGTGTGAACAATCCAAGGTGGATTCTTCATTCGTGATCATTAGAACTCCAAGAGGGTTCTTAGTATTGTTGGGTTTGCCTCCTGGGAGTATGGGTAGACGACCATCATCAATCATATCTTGAAGGACATGCTTCAATTTGAAGTATTTCTATGTGTCATGCCCCTTGCCTCTATGATACTCACAGTAAGCATTCTCATCCCAAAACTTACTCTTCTTTTCCGGATCAGGTGTAGGTCCTACAGGCTGGAGCTTGCCTTGTTGAGTCAATCTTTTCAAGGCACTGAAGTATGTGTCACCAATGTGAACTTCCTTTGAGGGTTGTTCTTTCTGGGTGATTCAACAAGATCGAACTCATCGGTCTTGTTAGTATAGCCATAAGAACGACTCGTTGAGCCTTGATACCCGCAATCTCCCGTTTTAAACAAGAGTCCTTTTCGGATGTCGTCTTCGATTATGGTCCCTAGCACAGTTAAGTCTTTAAAAGACTTTATGTTTTGGTATCTCAGGTGGTTTGCATAAATTGGTCTTAGATTGTCCACGAACTTTTCCACAAGAGTGGCTTCATCTGGACGTTCGACCAGTTGTGTCCTACTCTTCCTCCACCTACTTAGGAAGTCGGTGAAACCTTCCTTCTCATTTTGGCTAAGAACCTCTAGAGCACGCATGTTAACTTGAATCTCAGCATTATCTGCGTATTGTTTGGTGAATTCAATTGCAGCATCATCCCAAGTTGCAATCTTCTTGTGATCTAGGGAATAGAACCATTGCTTGGGAATGGTGTCAAGATATGAAGAAAAGAGCCTTAGGAACATCTTTGGTTTGATGCCTTTTATAGACATATAATCCTTGAAAGCACGAGTGTGGTTCAAAGGGTTCTCATGCCCCTTGAATTTTAGGATGTCAGTCATACTGAAGTTGGTTGGCAATTGGCGTTTACAGCTTCATATTTGCGGTTATTCTTTCTATAGATGTCATCTCCCTTGAGATACATTAGTTGCTCCTCCAAGTATTGGAGTCGCTTTTCCGCTGCAGTAAGAACTGGTGGGGTATTGACTTCTGGTTGTCCCACAATGAGTGGAATGTTATCGTGTACACTAGGGTCAGGAATGTCTGCATGAGGCAGCCTAGTTTCTACGGCAGCAATTCGGCTCTCAATGGCATTGAGGGGAGCATAATCTTGGTCATGACTTGTTTGGAGACAGATGAGCGCAGCTAGGACTTGATCATTACCATTTTGCTCGGGTTGATGAACACTTGCATGACTAGTTTCAGGCATCTTGAAACTGAGGTAAGAAACCGAAGACGGATCAAAAACACGATCGACCATTCTAGCACACCTACTTAAAAAGAACTCAACTTGTGATGTGGGAGAGTGCCACTGTGTTTAAGTGAATTTTGAAAATGACTAGTTTTGAAATTTTTGTCCTAGACAACCGTAGTATGGTTGTAGGTGTGATGACTCAAAGTAGAAAATAACTCGACTTGGGAAGTGGGTGTGTGCCACTGTGCTAAGTGAGTTTTGAAGTTTTGAAATGTTTGTCCTAGACAACCGTAGTGTGGTTGTAGGAGTGATGATTCGGATTGGAGAATAACTCGACTTGTGAAGTGGGTGTGTACCACTGTGCTAAGTGAGTTTTGAAAATGATAGAATTTGAAATGTTAGTTCTAAGAAACCGTAGCGTGGTTGTAGGAGTGTTGACTCGAAGACGATTTTGACTGAATATTTGGGCAGAATTTCGACTCATTTTGCGCTATAACAGGCCACCTTTCAAAAATGCCATGGCTCTATTTATAAAATGGTGATCACGTAGAGGTTATACACATTTAAACAGGCATTATAAGGGTATGCTAAGTGCATTTAAAATGGTTTTGACTTAAAGGTTGGGTTGCCATACCAAGCAATCAAACCCAAGGTCTGTGGAGAGTTCCACGCCAAACATGAGTAAGGCCGGTTCCTAGTCCATTTTCTCGAGTAGTGAAAGCCCTTGGTGCAAACATGAGTACACACCGTGGAATGGTTGACGTCAATTGCTATCCATCCTTAGGCCTAAATAAGAATTTGGACCGTCCAGACATGACGATTGGTTGAAACAGTTGGGTTAGGCCTAGGAAAGCCGAATAAAATGACCTAGGAAGGTCGAGTAATGAAAACCGACAACTGTCTCCTACATATTATTCCCTAACCTTGTTCAAGTTTCACCCTGGGTAACACGTAAGTGTATAATCCCCAGCGGAGTCGCCAAACTGTGATACACGGATTCGCGACCACGTGCCAGGCTATGGTGTGAGGAACCACGGTCGGGCGCGCTTGAAAAGGGACAAGCGTAGAAATATGCATTTGTGGAGTCGCCCCCAACTTTTGTGGGAAGTTGAAACCGTTCGAATACCTCATGCCACGTCAAGACACAAAGTAATGACATGAACACTAAGAACTCGTTAGCCTTAGCATTCTATGTCTAGAATGACTCTCGTGGATGCCAATGAACACGGATGTTCACAGAGATCGGGAGTAAGGGGTGAGGGTACGTATAATGAAGTTCTTGAATCGAACACCTAATCACGTCCGCATCGATAGCGGCCTCTACTAATGATTAGGGAAACTCTTCTGTACTCGATATGTTGTCGGTTATATGCATGCTATGCAACATCCACATTTAAACCCTAGCATGTGAGCTTAGACTATGTCGGTGAACATGTGGTTTAACAATCAATTATGTCGAAATAGGAATTAGACCGATTACATGTGAGAAGACAATAAATCATACAATCGTTGCAATAATTAATGACTAGATAAAATTACAGAATAATTACAAAGATTACATCGGATCTCGGGATCTATGTCGGAAATATACCCAAAAGAAAGATTTAGAGAAAAGGAAAATAAGAAAAGATTAAAAGACGAACTAGCAGTGATATTAGGATTTAATAGTGGATTACATACGTAATTAAGCTACGTCGAGACGACATAGCAAGTTCAGAGACAAAATCCAACCCAGAATACGCGCAGCAGGTGATGCGTCCTCTAGAAGAGGCGCATCAACCTGTACGTCTGTTCTAGAGGTGGGTTATGGTTGTGAAGCCAGAATCGTGATCAATTAGTATTCATTGGTGAATTTAAGGTTTATTATTGATCTATAAGTCGAATAAAGATGACTTAATCGATTTATTTGCACTAAATTATATCATAGACAAATTCAAAGACTAGATATGAACAGATTTAACCTCTAAAAACACAATCTTGATCTAACACAATCTTGATCTAAAGATGACAAAACCCGCTAATATTGAATTATTAGGGATCACGAAGGAACTATCTAAATATGAAAAAGGTAATTTAAATAAGACTATTAAAAAAGGTTTTGAAAAGGTTTGACAAAAATCCGACATAAATCTTACATGAATTAAATGAAGTACAAAATAAAATACAAAGATGGGATTATTACACCCTCAGACTTACATGTTGACGAAACGAGATTAACTAAGTTGCGTTTTAGTGATAGCTCGACTCGAATGTAAAGAAAGTGCCTTTGTTAGAGGATCGAAAATCGATTGCATGATTGATTTATTAATGTGTAGTGGTCAAATTGGTAGGTCATGCAATAACGTGACGGGTATTCAGAAGGATCTGAGCTTACATGGTCGATTGATCAAGCACATAGATGTCAAAATGCTTAGAGAAAGGTCTAGAATGCAAAGAGAGAAGAGAAGGGGCGGAACACTCGCGTACCTTAAAAGTGAGAACGAACCTTTCATTTTATAGGGAAAGATTCCGGAAACAGGCAAAACAGCCTGGGGAAGAGGCGCATCAGGCACTGCGACTCTTGGAAGAGGCGCAACACCTGCTGCGTTATTTCCCAAGCAGTATACTCCTTTGAAAGAAAGATTTCCGCGTTTCTTTTATGGACTTGCGGTAGATCTCGAATTCCTTTTAAATAAAATACGGATATATTTTATCAAAAAAGATAAGTTTTGAATTATTAAAATATCCGAAATTTTCTCGAGCGTTCAGACTCAGTTTTAAAAGACAATTTATAGAAAATGAAGCGGTTTTTGACCCGGACTCCAAATAAACTCTAATGACTGTCAAAACAAACGTATCGGCATGTAGATAACGACCAAGGGGTAGACACAAGTATATGAGCTATCACTTGACGATAAACTTATGAACAGTCATAAATCGTTTCGCATACCGAACATGCGACCCAATCATCACTGAGTGGTTGACGGAAGGTGTAGAACTGAGGTATCTACAGTTTTAGAGTAGTTATCATGTTAAAGATGAATTTTTTAGTATATACTAATATAAATATATGAATAAAATATGTTTATTTGTTGAATTTCGTCTTGTATGTCTCAATTCATGGAAAATTCGTATTGTTGATGATGAACCACCTTCTTGTTTCTTAAACATGTATTTAAGTCATTAATGATGAACTAATTGTGAAATTGTATTTTAATTGAGTGGTATGATACCCATATGTGTGTGAAAGCATGTTTATTGACGGATTTATTATCTCCCTTATTGTGACTCCTATGAATGTGATAGTGTACATGTGGGTTTTTAGATGTGAATTTGGCATAACTTGTCTGTGAATCTATTTTGGGGTAGCCATGGTTGAATTTAGAGCAAAGAAGAGATGTCTCGACCCTCGTCACGAGCGTGACATGCATGTCACGGGCGTGACATGCATCTCACCGGCGTGACGACCCGCAGTTCTCCTACACTGACCCCTTTTCCTTAAATAGTCATATCTCCTTCGCTACTTGCTTGTTTTGGGCGTGCGACTTACCGTTGGAATCGTAAGAGGATAAGTTATAACTTCCAGTTGGAATTTTTTGCATTTACATGTCTAGAACTCTACTTATGACCGTTTAAAGTTGACCTTTGTCTTAGATGGTTTCCAAACATGTTGTTTTGAGATGAGATTTATGTTCCTTATTGATTATGCTTTCTAAATCTTGTCTAATGCTTATGTATCATGTATTGACTATTTTTTATAATTATTACATTTATATTATGTCTTATATACATTTTTAGTGACGGTTTTGAATATTTAGATCATTTGAGCCATGTATATCTTGAGAAGTCCGTTGAATCTTGTTTGTTGGATGATATTAAACTCATATTTCCTAGTTGCACCTCTATACTCGTTAGACTTAATTTCATAGCGATGGGGTATAACCTTGATGCTTTTGTGCATCTGTTAGCTGGGATATGAGGACGTTGTTGGGAGGCGAACGCAACGCGTTGATCGACTCGGCCGTCAAATGTTGTATCCTTTAAGGTGGTGTAATTTCATATAGCGTACTTGCTTGTTTATTCTCGACCTAATCTCCGTGAGGGTTTTGCCGGAGGATGATGCTTGTATTCTTTCCGGCTCTTTCGTGCGGGTTTAGCCGAATATGGGGTACTCGCTTCCGTGTAGGTTTAGCCAGAGGATCTAGTCATGGATGTGAGGGTTTATCGCATGGCAAATCGGGAGGGTTTATCCCGGAAGTTTGGCCAGGTTTAGATTAGGAGTTCCGTATTATTGTCGTCCTACCGGGATGATTAGAGTCTTGAGTATACGACACGTTTATCGTATACGGTTCAGAGAAACTGTTGAGGTCTCTTCCCATATGTGTGTGATGGGCACTATCCCACATTGGTTGAATACAAGTGAAGGTGCTCGTTTATAAGTAAGTGGGCTACTACTCCTATCACCAATTGGTTTTAGGATGGAACCTCACTTGTTTGTGGGCCGGTCTCATGCACCTAGTTCTATATGACCGCTGCGGAGGACTCAACAGAAACGTTGATCCCATGGACTAGTTCTTCATGTCTTTCAAAGTACATATGCTAATGCGTGTCATTTACCGTGAGAGTATATCTGATAATATGTTGGCTTGTATATATACTTGGAATACTAGATGCTTATGATTGGTTTGACTGTTGAGTCCCTAACCATGTCAAGCATATGGTCGCTAATGGTAAGATGCAAGACATTGGTGGTCTATATGGTTGCCATGAGGAGTCTTCCCCGAGTCATTGGTACATGATGATGATAAAGTTGATGTTTTCATATGCTTATATATTGTTATTATGTAATGCTAGCTATCCTTATATCCGGCATGAAATGTATGTATTCATGATGAAATATGATTTTATGCTTGCTTAGCTGCGTTTTGATGTGATATAGCCGGGAGAAACCCGTGTTACTCCCCACTGACTGTGGCATTCATGTTTCATGAATGAACATGTTGCAGGTTGGTATTGCATTGGGTTTTGACGAGTGAGCTAGCGAGCGTTGTACTTACAACGATTCACCCTTAGCCTTGTAGTTTATATTAGTTTATTATCTAAATTGAGTATTTAATAAGGGATCAGTGTCCCTTGTATTTAATTAAGTTACAATTTGTACAAACGATTTATTAAACTAAGTTTTGGTTTTATAATATAGTGACATTCACGGTTTTGCTTTTAAAGTTTTAAAAATCTCGTATTTGCGCTGCAAATCTATGTGTTTACTTTATTGCGAAATCGCAGGGTGTTACATAAATCCAGTATAATTTTCATTTTATGGCCTTCAGCTACAATGCGCCATGGCATAAGTTTTTCTTTCAAAGATCTAATTGTAACAGAGTTATCAGAATGTTTTTGATGTGCTATGATGTTTGGTTTTAGCAGATTGATTTGATTTCCTTGCCGAAATCAGTAAAACCGCCCTAACCCTTAAGAAATCGGCTTTCTGCCTCTATCTCTAGGTCAAACATAGCTTTGTAGGACTTAATTGCTTTGTATGACTTAATATATGATGTAGTAAAAAAGTAGATTGCAATTTCTCAAGGTTTTGATTAAGACGGGTTCAATATTACTAGATAATAGTAATAAAGGTAATGTTTTTTTGTATTACTAGACAATAAGTGGGGTGATTTTATATGTATTTTACATGTATTTGACCTGTCCTAAATTTAAGACGAGTAGTATGGGTCTTAAATCTTAAATGAGAATTTGTGGGTAGTTTAAACATGTTCGAAATGTACATTCCCTTAAAAAATTATATAGGTATGATAGTTCGATATAATTCTTTAACCTTATGAATGCAAGGGAATCTTGATAGTCTTCTTGGGGCCAAGATATCTGGAGATGAATCTGCACAATAACAAATTAGCTTAAGCTTTGTAAGTGTTGGTGTGTAATTTAATTGTATAATTGTTGCCGATTTTCATGTGTTATCCTTTACCTGTATCATGTTTCGTTGATTTATAATCCGTATATTGAGTACTTGAAATAAATTTCCTGTTCGTTAGGATTTAGTTTTCGTTCTAATCCACGGTGTAACAAGGTTCCGTTGTATGTTTGCTTTCAATTAAGTTGGTTATTATACGGAGTATTCTTTTTGTAATCTCGCAGTCTCATCGATACAACAATGTCAATTGCTGTCTTATGCTGACGAATGGACAGAGTAATGTTTTTTATCCTCCTACTGTGGACTATGGTATTCATATCTTACAGGATTCTTATCGCAATGTTGTATATCGTACATTTTTTCCATGTGCTCAATCGAGTATGCATTATGTTTATTCAGGGAAAAAAAAGGTTGAAATAGCTACCCTATCAGAATATCAGGGTTGACATTTTTTCGATGCAACCCTTGCCACGAATTTTTGTTATTAGATACATACAATTATACAAAGTAATATAAGCAACACTTATAAATATCCAACATTTAACAACGAAGACATGGTTGAAGCTTTGTTTTCAGGGAAATCTAGAGTTGCAGAAAACCAATTCTCATAATCCAAAAGTAGTATTTTATTTAAAGCTGTCGTCGACCAGCTAATTGTTCCAACTTTGGCAGGCATTTTATCCACACGGTGAGTTAATCCCTCAATGAGAATAGGGTCTTCAAATCTGCAATAAGAACTTTTGGGATAAGAGCGGAGCTTTGTTCTAATTTCGTTCCACTCTTTAGGTTTTGCGTAAGCAGCCGTTTTGCTTTGTTGAGTACAGAGAGATCCTTCAGACTTTGGTCTTTTGGTATTCCCATTTTGCTGGTGATGAATTTTTTTCCCCTATTCTATTAATTTTGTCTTTTAACTTGGGTTTCTTAACAACTTAAGCGTATTCCTCATTACTCCGGGATTCAAATAAAATTGTCCTCGTAATAAAATAAAAATAAATTCTGTTTTCATCAAAGATTCTGTGCCTGTAGTCATGGACTCATGGAGTATGAAACTTCTTTTATCTTCGGCTAGTAATCTAGAATCTAGTATACATTCGAGTGAGGTGCGTTTTGAGGATGATCATTGGGGAATAGTTGGATTGTATATGGGTAGGATTTAATATAATATAACTATAATATATGGGCATCAACCATCACCTTAAGGTTTTGGTTGAGATGGTTCATCTATCATGGTATCAGAGCCAGAGTGACCAGATGTCACGTGTTCAAACCCTGGCAGCCCCCAATGTCTCACAACCTCACCAAGTGGAAAAACCCGGCACATGATATGAGGGGTCTGTGCAAGAATATAACTATAATATATGGGCCTCAACCATCACCTTAAGGTTTTGGTTGAGATGGTTAGATAATAGATCCTAAATACCTTAAAGGTCGGAATGGTAGACTATTTCCCCATCAAGGCGGATAGAGTATACCTCCGTATCTCCATTTGCACTAAATCTCCAGAGGTCAAATTTGCTTTCAACTTCATCCTTTGTTTCATCATAACAACACAATATTGTCTGCGAATATCATGCATATAAAACCTCGTCTTGAATTTACTAGATTTTATCCCAGTTGCGATGCACGGTTATCACGTTAATGTCATTTCGTAATTTTCTCTATAATAATTACCTTATAAAAATAAACTTTTCAGTTTAAGATTATATAAAAAATATACATGACTCCATAATTTTTTTCAAAATAATATTGATATATTGATTCAACTTATTCTATTTTAAACATATGTTACCAACCTTATCGGGACTCAAGTTATATTTGATCTATATTATGACTCGAAAAATGATTCAAAGTACCTAAGAATTAAGCTCTCTAAGACAATGTTTAAGAAACTCAAAAGATTTTGGGTTGATCACCTCACCTTATGCTAATTGTTCGATATGGAGCAATTCTACTATTTATAGTTATTAGTATATTCGCCACACATATATTGTTTTTCAATGTGAGATATATAACATACTAAGAATTACACAAAGTATATGCAAATAATATGAAATACTATACTGTAATGATAGCATTTTTTTTATCACGAATCAAATTATATTATTTTCATAACTAATGCAAAATTTTAAGGGCTCTCTAAAACAATACTCTCTCCGTCTTAATCATTTGTTTGCCTTTGATTAAAATACTTCCAAAAAAAAGGCAAACAAATAAATGACCGGGACGAATGGAGTATTTGAGAGACTTAAATGACTTTGGGTTCATCTCTAAGTTTCAAGAACGACTGTTATTTATAATCGCGTGATCATCCCAGCTTATGATATTTCTCCGATGTGGGACAATTCTTCTATTTATACATAGTATATTCACCACACTTACATTATTTTTCAATGTGAGACAAATAACAAATTTGGTAGTTACCATTAAAATTATTATATATGATACTTTCCTAAATTAATTTTGATAATGTAAATTTCATTAAGGTAGAAATAATAATACAAACTTTTAAAATCTCTGAAAGATAATACTTGAAAGATTTAAAAGATTTTGGGTGAATATCTAAGTTGAAAGATGACTCATTTTCACTATAGTTTTTGTGAATTGAATGTAAAAAATTTTATATACAAATTATAAACACCACTTGAATATAATATAGGAAATGTATATTGAGATAAATAAAATATTTTTCACTTTATTTTTTAATGATATTTTCCTAAATTAATTTTTGATGATGTAAGTTTCACTAATGTGGATACAAATTTTTAAGAGCTCTCTAAGATAGTATTTAAGAGACTCAAAAGATTATGGGTTGATATCTAAGTTCCAAGGATGAATCTTATTTATAATTATAGGATCAACCTAGCTTATGATATTTTTCTGATATGGGACAATATACTATTTATACGTAATATATTTACCACACTTGTATTATATTTCAATGTGGGACAAATAACTTATTAAGTAGTACACCATCAAAATTATTACTTATATAGGATATTTTCCTAAATTTTCTAAATTAAGCTTGATTATGTAAATTTTACTATTGTGGAATTAATAATACAAAATTTTAAAGGTTCATTAAACCAATACTTAAGAGACTAAATGACTCCTATTTATAATCATGATTAGTATATATATTTTCTACAAATACATTATTTTTCAATGTGACACTAATAACACATTAAGTAGTTTATCATCAAAATTATTACTTATGATAATTTTCTAAATTAGTTTTTAATAATGTAAATTTAACTATTGTGACTATTATAATTCCATTTTGTTAAGAGCTCTCGAAAACAATAATTAAGAGACTTAAAAAATTATAGGTTTATACATAAGTTCAAGGATGACTCATATTTATAATAATAGGATCACCCTATGTTATAATAATTTTTCAATGTGGGACAATTTCCAATTTATAAGTAATATATTCACCACACATACATTATTCTTCAATGTGGGACTAATAACAAACTAAGTATTACACCATCTTTTTTCATATAATATTTATTTCTTAACTGTTACTAAACTGTTATATTAATATTAGAATAATAAAAAAATATTTTAAATGTCATTTATTAAATTTTTAAAGTCATTTATTAACATAACAATATAAAAAAATAGTTTAAAAGCTCGTGCGATGATCATATTTATACGTGCGATGATCACTCCACTTTATGATAATTTTTTAATGTGGTACAAATTTTGATATTTATACGTAGTATAAATTCACAAGTCACGATACCTACATTGTTTTTTTCAATGTGGAACAAATAACACATTAAATAGTTTACCATCAAAATTATTATTTATGATACTTTTCTAAATTAATTTTTAATGATGTAAATTTCACTATAGTGAAAATTATAATACAAATTTTAAGAGTTTTGTAAGACAATATGTAAGAGGCTCAAAAAATTTTGGGTTGAAACTTTAGTTCCAAATATGATTCCTATTTGTAATCGTAAGATCACCCACCTAATGATGATTTTTTGATGTGACACAATTCTACTATGTATAGGTAATATATTCACCACAACTACATTATTTTTCAATGTATGACAAATAATATACTAAAAATTACACCAAATATGTTCAAATAATATGAGTTTCTATACTTTTCAGGGTTTTTTTCACCACGAATATAATTATATTATCTTCATAATTTTTTTTACAATACTTCAATTTTTTTAATAATACCTTTTAAAATTAATTTTTGATGATGTAAATTTAACAATTGTGAAGATAATAATAGACAAACTTTTAAGAGATCTCTAAGACAATACTTTCGAGATTTAAAAGATTTTAGTTTGTTATATAAGGTCCAAGAATGATTCCTATATTTAATCATAGGATCACTCACCTTATGTTAATTTTATGATGTGGGACAATTTTACTATTTATACATAGTATATTCATCACATCTACAAACTTTTAAGAGATCTCTAAGACAATATTTAAGAGATTCAAAAATTTTGGGTTGATACATAAGGTTTAAGGATGACTCCTATTTATAATCATAGGATTACCCACTTTATTATTTTTCCAATGTGGGAAAATTCTATTATTTATATGTAATATTTTTAGCACATCTACATTATTTTCCAATGTGGGACAATAATAGTTATGAATTTGACTTTTATTTAAAGAGTTTCTAAAAAGTTGAAAGTTGATAATATTATTAGGAAAATAATTAATTTAAAAAATATAATTAAAATTTAAGAGTTTAACCATAACTTGGAAAGTATATATATGAATATAATGTTGAAAAAGTATATATATATGAATATAATGTTGAAAAGTTAATAATATTAAAATTCAATCTTTATATAATATAATATATTTTATTTAATATTTAATTAGCCTAATAAAATTATGTGTAAGGTAGTTTTATCAATAAAAAATAAAATAGTGTTTTGAAATAGTTGGAGACTTTCTCGTTGCCTGAAAAAAAGCCTTCTTATATATATAATATAATTTGTTTCAATTCGGTCATAACAATAGCCGGGCAAATACATATACCTCTTATGAAATTTACAAATCTTCCGCATCCACTCGCTCACATATTCATCATGGCGACACACCTCATGGACGTCATTAACGACTTGTTTAGGTTGTCGAAAAAAGCACCAGAATTGGTCGGGCCGTCTATATATGAACTAACCATTGACATCGTCCCTCCCGAAATCCTTCCTAAACTCCCGCCTAAATAAATTATGCCCTATATAACTCTGTAAACTTTGTAGTTGGTCTTGTTTCTGACGGACTATTATGGTCTGAGCAATAAGACAGGATTTTTTATCCATTTTACAGCTAGATGTGATCGCTATTGAAAACAAGTTACCATAAACTGTGGTTATATTTTACCAAAAATGGCAACTTAACTTCGTCTTATTTTTCTGACGGAAATAGTCCGTCTGAAATAAGAATTTGCGCTCCGTAAATATCCCAATAATCCCAATAATGTTATACTATCCCCATAGTTCATCACTTCATCCAACTACACCTTCATCACTCTGTTTTACAAGTTTACAGCCGCGGTTTGCTTGTCACACTGAACAAATGCAAAGTCATAATAGACATATAAGCTGATCTTAAAATTCCTAAAATAAACAACTAAGGCAGTCAGACATATCTACGTGCAATATAGTAAGGATTAGGGACTATATTTTTTTGTACTTCTACGTGCAAAGTTAGTGCTCGCCAAATATGAGTAACCAAGAAGATGTCAAAATATAAGTGCATATGAATAGAAGCATTTCGAATAAGGGAAATAAACCAAAGTATTTTTGTACTTCCCTTTCTGAAATCTTGATGTATTCCACACCCATCTCTTCAATGGCATCAAATCCCGTGGCAATGTTGGAGACACCAATTGAGCCGCCGCCGCTTATATTGTATCTGCCCATTGATATCATCCACGCTGAAATACTTCCAAAACTTCCGCCTAAATCCCTTATCCGCTTCAAAACTGTGTGTAAATCCTTCAATGCCATTATATCGTCTCCTGAGTTCATCCACCTCCACCTATGTCACTCTCACTCCAAAAACCGTTTCCTTGTTACCAATCGCACCGATCGCATCATTGACATGTACGACCTCGATTCACTCTCCACCGGTCCCACCGCCACATTCCGTTGGCCATGGCACACTTCTATTCTCGGCTCATGCAATGGCCTTCTCCTTCTTACGATCCAGTGCCACTACGCAAAATGTCTCCATCTCGTACTGCTCAATCCCTCAACCCGAACCTACGTTGAGTTGCAGTCGGACGACAGAGACCTAGTGGAGGGCGACATCGGTTTTGGGTTTGGTTTTGACGACAGTAGCAATGATTACAAAACTGTTGTGGTGTCCGACACGTCTAACGGTTCTAAAACTTGGAGAGTTACGATAGTTTACAGTGTGAACTTACAGTCATGGAAGGTGGTTGATCGATCATTGACTTACAATTCTATGGAAGAGCAACTTAAATGGTACAATGGTCTGCTAATCAACAACCATTTATTGCATTGGATATTCGTGTCTTACGGGTCTAATCGAAGGATCGGTTGTTTTAATGTCATCGACGAGGAATGGATACAAGACGTTCCTTTCCCAGACTATTATTATGATCGTCGCCACAAGGACAATTTTCTCGACATGGGGGTTCTCGACGGTTGTTTATTTACGTCGTTTGTGAATCGAGCTGATTCGTTGCTCGACGTGTGGGTGATGAAAGAGTATGGTGTTCAGGAATCATGGATTAAGTTGTTGAGCATTAACATAGGGAATGATCCAAGCGGGGAAGTCGTCCCTATCGCCAAGCTATTTAATGAATCAATGGTTGTACAGGCAGATTCCGGTTGGACAACAACTGAAATTCCCGGTGGTGTTATCCCGGTTGCTTGTCGCGGACCGGGTTGGAGTGAGGTGTTGCTTAGGAATCGTATACGTTCGAATAAACTATTTTGGTACAATTGGGTGGATAATGTGATCAATAAGCCTAAAATTCCTAACGTGTGGCGGCATCAACCATATTTTGTCAAGCAGAGCCTTGTTAGGCTTCCTAATAGCAATCCTAATCTATTTGGCGACTTCTACCAACCTGATTTATATCCTAGCCATCTTCAACTTTGATATCTCATCCTTTTTTCAACTTCTTAATTTTTTTTATATTTAATCATCTATTTTTAGTATTCAAGCATTAAAATCTATATTTTATGTATTTTAATCCTTCAATCTGTCATAGGTACTCATCCATTTTTATTGTCCCCTTTCTATTTTGGGAGGATTTATGTAAAAGTGTTGAATTACTTACTTTACCCTTTAACAGAAAGAAGTGTTGAGATCTCAATTATAGGGTCGTTATGGTGGTAGTTAGTTATATAAGGATAGTATTGGATAACTAAAGTTTTTCTTTGCTAAATTTAGAAATGTGACAATAATTATGGGATAAATATTAAAGGGAAAGAGGACAATAAATGTGGGATGGAGTCTCCTCTTTTCACCCAAATTTATCCTACTTTTATTGTCACTTCTAAAGTTCACCAAAACTCACCAAAACTCCTCGTCCTTCTTTAAACTTGATCTTAATTCCTGGATTTTTGAAAATTGCTCTCACCCTTCATGGGCCACCACCTTCTCCTTCCTTATTTGGCATATCTGGCTTCGGAGGAACAATTTTGTCTTCAACTCTATCCTCACCCGGCCCCTAGTAATTTTGCTTGGATTGACAGTGTCTTTCGCCTTGCTTCTGAATGGTACATAACAAACAACCCCCTCCCACCTTTACCCCCCTTAACCACTGTCTTGAGTCTCGTCTAGTATGGATTGGTTGTGTTGTTCGAAACCACATGGGCCATTGGCTTAGAGGGTGGACAGAAAGATGTTTCCTACCTCCGCCGTCATGAGTGAACTCTTAGCTATCAAATTCGGTATAAGCTTCGCCTTAAGCCAAGGCGGAAACTCTGTTATTAGTTATGATTGCCTTGTGGCTGTGAACGCAATTACTAACGTTGGCTACTTTCACAATAGTATTGGTCATTCAACTAACCTCATGTTGGAGTGCAAGGAACTATCAAGAGGCTCACCGTCTTTGAAGATAGTCTTTGACCCTAGGTGTACCAACACCGTTGCCGATGCTCTTGCGTCTTTCTCTAGGAAGAATCAAGGCCCAAATCATGGGATTTTCTACTGGGAGGAACCACCAAACTTCACTTGTCACTTTTGTAATTTGGACTCTAATTCTAGTATTCTTGACTCGGCGGCTTGTGCCGAGCTCTCCCCTGACCCTCCCCCCGAACTGGATCCCTTGTATCGCTACTATGTTTCTTATTAATGTAGCTCCTTTACCAAAAAAAAAGTTCACCAAAATTAAGATCAATTTAAATGTATATTATACTTGGAAGTTTTCCGGATTAAAAATAGAAGCACTTTACGAAATATTATTCATATGTTTTTACTTCAATTTACACAAGAAGTAATACTTCTCAATTAATGGGGGACGATACTCAATATTAATATACTTCGTATTTATCTGCCAAAAGCTTTTTATATAATATTACAGAAGAAAAATTGATAAATATAAAGTGCATCAACGTGAAAAACGACGGCTTTATCTTCAGACAACAAATACAACGATATTTTTTACATCTTTCATTTCTTAATACGAAAGTAATTGATATCTATAACTCACTTAAGCTATATTATCATCTCGCCAGAAAACAATTATCCATATGAAATGCGAGCAAGTGATTTTTCCAAGACCTTAGAAGGATTTGTCTAAGGGAATCAGTGTAAATGAACATTGACGGGGACAATTGATTGCCTTGGACAATTCAATTCAATGACTTTGGATAAATCGCTCTCCTAATTATTTAGCTTCTACTTTGTACCTTTGTTCAAATGAATTCGATATGTTTACTTAATACACTAATTATATCAATGCCCATTTTCTTTTCTTCATATCTTAAGTTACATATTACTAAATCTTATAAAAATTGGATAAGCATAGTGTATACGCTAAAACAATTTAAACAAGATCCGATCACATGACTATATTTTATGTTATAGTCACTCCGTCTCAATCTAATTGAACTTTTATGTATTATTTTTGAGTTTCATTATAATATATTGAGTTTAAAACTTATATATATGCGTTCAGATTCTTTTTAATAAAGCTCGTAAAATATTCATATATGCTCAAATCTTTTATCATAAAGCTACAAATCTATACTACCAACTGTATAAACCTGGTCATATAATATACTTATATTCAAACTAGTGTAGATCTCGTGCAAATGCACGGTCTCTTATATAAGGATATTAGAGAATAACAATTACACCATTGGTATTATGCTATTTGTAATTTAATATTAGTAACTTTAATAGATCTCACGCCATGCATGAACGTACGGTACAATATAGAGTTTTTATTTTTTAAGGTATTATTTATACAATTTAAATAGGCACTTCATCAATATTAACTATTTCCCTCAATTGTATTTTGATATGAAAAAGATAAAAATGGAAATGGAAACTAATGAATGAAAATTGGTAAAGTTATGAAGTGTGTATTTTAATGTAAATATTCTTTTACCATAAAATTAAGATTTCATTTTGTAAATTTTCTCCAATTTTTTTAATGATTGTTTTTGTCACGAAACTAATAGTAAGTATGTACAAATTATCCTTTAAAGCTGGAATTATTGCATTTTTTAAAATTTTATCACCTTATAGTTTATAATTTAACACCAACTTTATTTTATTTTAATGAAAAAAATCATAATTTTGAATTTAATCAAAAGATTAGAGTTCATTTATAAGATTATGTTTTTTAAGAGTTTTTTTATGACTGCTACCATGTATAATCCATATTTTGCCAACTGCTACCAAAGTAATAATTCTTTGCAAACTGTTACCAATATTGCTTGTTCGGATTAAAACTAACTACCACATTAGGTTAGGAAAGAAAATGAAAAGATCTTATCCATTCATTTCAAATTGTCATCTTAAGTTGTATTTTTATTTCCTTTATTGCCCTTACACCCTCCCTTATATGTTCTAATTCATTAACAATTCCATTGATTCTAAAGTTCATCAATCTTAATACTCATATTGACTCTCTATCTCTCTATTTCATAAATATGATTCTCATTTCTTATTTCATCTTTTTTTTTTTCAAGTTTAGGTAATTATTTTATCTCTTCTTATTACTTCCTCTATTTGATATAATCATTGTATGATTTCAAATTAGGGTTTAATTCTTGCTTTTCTGGGTTTGTAACAATATCGAATAAGGGCAGTGGTGACAGATATTTCAGGGCAATTAAGTGTGCTTGTTGGGTTCCAGTTACTCTACTCAGGTCATGGACACAAGAAAACTAACCTAGGGCGTAGATTCCGTAAGTGCAAATTTTCAAAGCCGGAATCCAACCATGGATGTGGATACTCTAGCTGGTATAATTAATTACAAATGAAGTGGCATAAAAATAAAACAAATCAGAATCTACATTAGATAGAATGTCTTATAAAAATAAGATAAAACACCATTACATACCATGCCATAAAGTTCTAACATAAATGTTCATGAAAATACTAGAAATCAGTTAAGGATTACAACACCATTACTAATCCTCAAAATCTAATTTTCTTCTTGAATTTCCAGTAGGTGTGGCAATTTTCACACTAGCCTGGCTCTCTTGAAAAGTTTGTGGGTGACTCATTATATGGAGGAATTTGGGGAAGAAGTAAAACGTACCTGGGATTGGAACACATTGAAGGTTTTAGATTATATGTATACCTTATTTGAGATTCAATTTGGAGAACAAGTTTAAAAGATTGATATGATTTTCAGAATTCCCAATTTAATTGGTAAGTAATTTAGGTTTAATGTAAATAATGAGTGAAGTTAAAAAATTTGGTTAAAGAGGAGATATGTTTGGATAAATGGAGTGTAAATAGGGGTATTCTTGTCTTATCATGCGTAAATAAGAGGTTCGTGGTCACGTAGTAGTTAGTTTTAATCCGAACCAACAATATTGGTAGCAATTGTTAAAGAATTATTACTTTGGTAGCAATTGGCAAAATATGGATTATACATGGTAGCAGTTATCAAAAAACCCTAGTTTTAACGTTTAATGAAAGAAAGTTTTATTGTTCATTTATTTAAATAAATGGATTTTGGAGGGAAAAATTAAAAGAATTTCTTATTCTCTTAGTACTCCGTAGTAAGGAGATTTGGCATGTTATTAAATCCCTCGTTAATTATCGTCCAGCTAAATTCACCCCCTTCAAAATTTTAAAAATAAAGTGGATTCCATATTTTATTTTACTAGTATTGGTGCCCGCCTCCGTCCGGGCTACCTATATTTATCATTAAAATTTATTTTAATTAAATATACTTTACAGTTGTATAACTCATAAATTTATCATCAATATATTTTCTTATGACATATCTTTAAATTACGATAATATAAATTATTAGACAATTCATTACTCCCACTAGTAATATTTTACTTTAATCAATTGGTCGGCTAATTGTTCATATCTACTTTTTTTTTTATTGTAGTATTGTTTCTTTTATTACATTATTTATTACTACTGTTACTTTCACTACTCCCGTCGTAATTATTGTTACTTTTACTACTCTCACGTATTTATTGATACTTTAACTAATGCCACATTAATATTGGAAATTTCACTACTCTCGTTGTTGTTCTATTAATTTCATTACTCCCGGTTCTAATATTGTTACTTTGATTATTGAACTGAGTGATTTTTATAATTTGATTAGCTGATGATTTAACATGCAATTTGAGTACACATGCAATTTTAAGAGGCTCATATATTTATATAAATATATTATATATATGTTAAATCAATTTAAACGAATTATGCAATATTAGATCTTTTGGAAACCTAGCTTGTTTTATTTACATTTTAATAGTTTCGTAAATATTTTGTGTAAGTTAAATAATTATAAATTTTTAATTTAATGTATATTCTATGCAACTAATTAATACCATAAGTGGGCATGTTTATTTTAAGGAAAATCACCCTATTTTGGTATTTTCTAAATTTATACTTCAACCAAAATTATATAATATTTACATTAAAATCTCTTGATCAGGTATATCACACCGCGCTATCTATTAATTAAAAACTATATAATATAATTAATTTGTATAAATTTATTTAATTACATGTAAATCCCTTTGTTTCAGAATCAATATATATATATATATATATATATATATATAAAGAGACTTTCTGTTTTCGAGCTTTCGTCTTGATTGGGTTCATCTTTTTTCTACGCTCAGTGAATATTTGGCTTGAGGTTCTATGACATGCCGGTTTGTGGAAAATATATTGTTAAGAATCTTCCAAGGATTACGGAAAGAGATACTCACGTGTTGAAATTGTTAAGATCACAAAATTTATTGCGTAACGAAAGAAAAAAAATTGATTATCAATCTGACAAAAAAGTTATAATGCAAAACATTTCGAAACTTATATATTTGGATTCTTAACAAAAAATGCTTTCATAAGAGTATTAATTTTGTATTTTTTACTACCATATCATTTATAAGATCATATAACTATAACCTAAGTATATGAAAATTAAATAAATGACTTTTAAAATATTTTTTATTATTCTAATATTAGTATAATGGTTTAGTAGCATTCAAGAAATAATTAATTTATAGAAAAATATGATGTAGTACTTAGTATTTTATTTGTCCTACATTGAAAAATAACGTAGGTGTGGTGAATATACTACATATAAAAAGTAGAATTGTCCCACATCGAAAATTTACCTTAAGATATGGTGATTCTATGATTATAAATAGGAGTCATAATTGGAACTTATGCATCCACCCAAAAACTTTTGAGTCTCTTTAAGTATTGTCTTAGAGATCTCTTACAAGTTTGTATTATTATCTTTACAATAGTGAAATTTACATCATAAAAAATTAATTTAGGAAAGTTTCATAAATAATACTTTGGATATAAAAAATTAAGTGGATAATTTTTTAATTATTATATAAAATAAAAATAATAGAAATATATATTTTAAAGAAAAAAGATGGTGTACTACTTAATATAATATTTTTCTCACATTGAAAAATAATTCCTTCCCGTCCTCCCACTGCCATCTCCTTTGCCGCTACCACCTTCCTCCGCCGCCTCTGTCATCCTCCTCTCCGTCCTTTTTTTTTTATCCCACATCGAAAAAATAACATAAAGTGGCTAATCCAATGATTATAAATAGGTGTCGTCCTTAAATCTTAGCTATTAACCCAAAGTTTTTCGAATCTCTTAAAAATTGTCTTAGAGATCTCTTAAAAGTTTGTAAATGGGATGAATATACTATGTATAAATAGTAAAATTGTCCCACATTGTAAAATTAACATAAGGTAGGTGATCTTATAATTATATATATGAATCATCCTTTGACCTTATATATCAAAGTAAAATCTCCTATAATTATATATAGGAATCGTCCTTTGACCTTATATATCAAAGTGAAATCTTTGAAGTCTCTTAAGTATTGTCTTAGAAATCTCTTAAAAGTTTGTGTATTATTATCTCCACAATTGTTAAATTTACATCATCAAAAACTAATTTAGAAAAGTATTATTAAAAAAAATTTAAGTATCATTACAAAAATTATGAAGATAATATAGTTACATTCGTGGTAAAAAAACCTCGAAAGTATAAAAACTCGTACTATTTATTTGCACATACTTGGTGTAATTTTTAGTATGGTATTTTCCCACATTGAAAAATAATGTAGGTATGGTGAATATATTACTTATACATAGTAGGATTATCCCACATCAGAAAATTATCATAAAGTGGGTGATCTTATAATTACAAATAGGAATCATATTTGGAAATAAAGTTTCAACCCAAAATCTTTTGAGCCTCTTACATATTGTCTTAAAGAGCTCTTAAAAGTTTGTATTATAATTTAAATTATAGTTAAATTTACATCATTAAATATTAATTTAGAAAATTATCATAAATAATAATTTTGATGATAAATTATTTAATGTGTTATTTGAAAACAATGTAGCTATGGTGACTGATGAATATATACTATGTATAAATAGTAAAATTGTCCCACATTGAAAAATTATCATAAGGTGGAGTGATCATAAATATGATCATCTTTTTTATATTGTTAATAAAAGACTTTTAAAATATAATAAGTGACCTTTAAAATATTCTTTTATTATTCTAATATAGAAAAAGATGGTGTACTATTTAGTTTTTTATTAGTCACACATTGAAGAATTATGTATGTATGGTGAATATATTACATATAAATAGTAAATTGTCCCACATCAAAAAATTATTATAACATATGGTGATTTTATGATTATAAATAGTAGTCATCCTTGAATTTAGGTATAAACCCATAACTTTTTAAGTCTGATCTTAAGTATTGTGTTGAAGAGTTCTAAAAATTTGTATTTAATCGTCACAATAGTGAAATTTACATTATTAAACATTAATTTAGAAAAGTATCATAAATAATAATTTTGATCATAAACTACTTAATGTGTTTTTAGTCTCTTATTGAAAAATAATGTATTTGTGATAAATATATATACTAAGTGTAAATTGTAAAATTATCATATGTCAAAAAATATCATGAGGTGGAGTGACGTGCTAAAATACGGTGTCGTTAATTCCGCAATTTAACTGGGCCAAATAGAAATTTAGAAAACCTTACCTAGACTCAAACCAACCTAAATAAAAGGGTAGTAAGGGTAAGAAAAGGGTCGAACCCAAGGGAAAGCGGTAATGCTAAAATAATCTAATCTAGACTCTTGCAAAATATCATTTAACAAAACTAATGACTCTAATCACAAATTAAGGCACTAATTACTAATTAAGACACTAATTAACAAAGGTTTAAATTAATTACAAACTATGATATTCACAATGGGAAAACATGTAGGAAAACATAATTTGGGAAATTTGGGTAAAAAGATGGGTTAACATGAAACATGAAATTCTAGTTTAGGCACTAGCACAAACACCTTCTATGCAATCTATGCGCTTTACAACTTAATCAACACTTATTAAAACATAAGCATGAACAAAGGAGTAAGCTTTAATCATTCAACCAAAGGATTAAGCTAGAATTATGCAATTCAACATTAAACCATGTAAAAATCACACAACATACAATTTATCACCCAAAAGACTCAAAATTTAAACCAAAGATAAAGTCTTTCAAGTTCACTTCACACATTCAAGCATAGGGTGACAATTCCTACCAAGAACAAGCATTTATCAAGTAAACAAAATGTCAAGCTAGTCAAACCAAACATTCATTCACTCAACATAAAAGATTAACATAAACAAATTGCATTAAATAAGGAAGAAGAGGATTAGAGAGTCATACAATGCTAAAGGTGTGAACTTGTTCAAATTACACCAAGTAATGAAGAAATTAGCTACCCATAGTCTTCATATTACAACCCATTTCTAAATAAAACCAATTACAAGAGCCAAAGTTGAAGAACAAACTAGAGAGAATTTCTAAGGGAAAATATGATGTTGAATGTTGTATGCTTGGCTCCCTTCTCTCTCTTCAGATTTCTGCTTAAATACCCTTGGTCCGCAAACCTAGGGGCCTTGAAAGGTGGGCTTTCAAAAGACAAGACGGAGAATTGAAGAAATGTCGTACTGAGAAAGGACGCAGGCAGCGTCATACGACGCAGGCAGCGTCGTGATGACGCAGGCTGCGTCGTGCTGACGCTGGTTGCGTCCTATGCTGCCAGATTTCCCTTTGCTTTTCCTTCTTGACTTTCGTTGACCCATGGATTTTGGCCCCGCCTTGACTTCCATTGACCCATTGGGTTTGGTCTTCTTGCCTTGATGATTCATTGCTAGCCCACTCCAATTTCCAGGTTTTTGGGTCTCGGGTTTCGGGTTTGACTTTCGTTGACTTCCGGGTTTGACTCTAAAAAATGACTCAAATTACTAAATAATAACATTATTACTAAAACTAAAGTTAACATAAAATAACGCTAATGACCCGTAAAAAGTAAAACAAAAGACCCTAATAAGTACTACTAGACACAACACAATTTGGTGTTGTCAAATAACCCCACACTTGGACTTTTACTCGTCCCGAGTAAAACTCGAGATTAGCAAGACAAACACAAGTCCAAACATAGCATGCGAAGGTAATGACCTCTCTTCCCTCACTACTACCTTCTTATATCTCCCTCAAAACACAACCACCTATTTAAACAAAAGAAAAAATTTGACTCAAGGTTGTTTTAACACTCTTCCCTTACCTCTTCCTACTTATAACTCCCTCTAAACAAGACTCGACACACCACCAACTCCGACTCAATTCACAAAATTCCTCCCTTCTTATAGCTCCCAAGAATGTAGTATGACCATCTTTGCCTTAACCCAAGGCATAGCGAGATGGCCTTCATCACCAAACTCCATGCAACTCCACTACTTATACCACCCCCTTATTACTCCACTAGTGTAATGCATGGTTACTTGGTTGGCCCCAAACTACACAATTTGCACAACCAAGCAACCACCAAGAGAAATCCACCAATTTGGAACCAAATTCGTGACTCAAAATAAAAATAAAGGAAGTCCTAAGCTAGCCTCCTTCTAATTCCCTCCTTATCACTCCCTTCTTATGCCTCCAAAATCCTCATCATAGAAAGTATTATGCTCAAATTTTTTTTTTCATTTTTCCTTGAAAATCCCTCATTTTGCCTAAGGTGCCCTTTCGGGTTTTTACCTTAGCTTTTCCTTTCCTCTCATTGGTGGCTCGCAACTCGATTTTTCATTTTGCCCGGAATGCCCTTTCAGGTTTTCATTCCGTCCTCGGTGTAGAGTCTATCGATCGAATACGAAAGAGGGGGGGGGGGGGGGGGAATTGAGTATTAAAAACTAGCCCCACTTTTTCGATTTAAAAGATATGTAATTAATTATTTGATCTTATGAATTAAAATCAACTAATTAATTAATCAAAGTAAACGCGAATAACGAAATAACGAAAAGTAAAGAGATAAGAGAGAGGCACACGATTTTTGAAGTGGTTCAGTTTCACACGTTGAAACCTACGTCCACTATTCTCGATTAATAATTTTTAGTACCTTTCTACGGATTACAAAAATTACCAACCCACTCGTATAATCAACACTATGATTATAACTCAAGGTGAGTATCGCTAAATACTCTATACTATCTTACGCTAATAAGAAAGGACAATATAACTAACAAAATACCGTTTTTAAAGAATGTAAGCTTATAATGATGTACTATTATCCAATAACGTATTTCACTCAAGCGATTGATAATAATTGATGCACAACTCTTTTAAAAACAAACTCTAAAAATAATAAATATTTGCTCAAAGGTTTGCTTTAAAACGATTATGGAAAATCAACACTACTAAAATAAATAGCCGTGTGAATATAGTGTATTTCGTGTATTTTTGCAATTGTATGTGAATGAGTATTTATTGTAGTAGAATCATAATAGATCTAAAACCCTGGTATAATATTTAATAAAGATACTTATCTTATCATAAAATAATATTTGCTTATCTTTTAGAAATATCTTTATCTCAAAATATTATTTGGTTTATCTTATAGAAATATATTTATCTTGATATCTCAAAATATTGTTGTAAAGATATAGTAGAATCATAGATTAGGTAAACTAAGGAAACAACCTATGGAGGCCGAAATCCTCTAGCTCACGAAACCCTAGGAGGCACGCAACCCTAGGTGGCACAATACTAGGTTTCCACGAACCCCTAGATGGCTCCAACCCTAGGTGGGCTAATTAGGTTAACAACAAATTGAGATAGAATATATTAGAAACCCTAGGTAGCATGACAACACATAAGTTGTATTACTAACAAATAGAATCTCATAAATATATTCTCTATTAAAATAATTGATAAATATAAAAATAAAACTCTTTCACTTTTGAAAACATTTCAAAACATTTTATTTCCAAAATCATGCATCAATATTTAATCATTCAAAATCATAGGCTAAAGCTATAACTTTTGAACATAAAATCTCTCGAATGGAATAGTTACCGAATGACGACCTATACTATCTAATCTTCACAAAGATCTTCATTATACGGATCATCTCTTCATCTTGATCACAAAGACCCTCCATCTCGAGTCTTGTGTAG
>JAIUZE010001239.1:0-24701 GCA_022085475.1 Heliosperma pusillum | reverse complement strand
TGATGTTATGTTTGTTTGTATCTACCGTCTTAAGGTGGATCAATGTGTTACCTAGAAAAGTATCCTTTACCGAAGATTGAAGATTGACAAGCCTAATTGAAGTGTATTTCTTCCTCATCTATGAATTCTCTCGTCCTTAATGTTTTATGCTCTCTTCCTTCTATCTAGGTGCTTCTTTCTTTTCCAACTTGTTTGCCTCTTGGAAATTACTCTAGATAGTTCCTCCATCTTACCATTGGTATCCTTACCTTCCTCTTGTAACATTTTTGTAGATGTCATACCCTTTTGGTAGTGGTATATTTTACTTGGTCGGAAGAATTTTGGACTTTGTGGAATATTAGTGTTTGTTAAAATGAATTTGTGTTTTGAGGAAAATGGTGTAGATCTAAATTCACCCCATAATGGTGAGAGTTGGTATCCTTGAGGAAAGTGTGGTAAGGTATGTTTAATGATTTTAATGCTTGATGTTTGCCATGACTAATATGTTGATAGTTCATGGTATTTGGTGGTGTAGGGCGGAATGAGTTGGCTATGACTTCTTAACTCATTGGTAATTTAGTCTTTTGGACTTAGAAGTTTAGTATTGTTTTGGAAGGCCATGCTTATGATAGGTCTAATTGGTGTAAATAAGAAGTTTTGAATGACATCTTGAGGTGCGAAATACTTTTGAAGTTAAGTGACGTCTTGTGGTTTCCTATTGTGTGTTTGTGAATATAGGCTTGGTGGAAAAGCATTTGGCTATATTTCTTGGATTTAAAGGTATGACCTTATCTTATGGCATCGGAGACTCGTTTGAAGTAGTAAGGTTGCGGTAAGTTGAACCATATTACTTGAGGATTATGATGTGAGTTATGATGGAAATACCTTGGGATGTTAATGATGAGGTTTAGCTTGATGTTGTACTTTGTTAATAATGAACTTGTGGGCTATAGACTCGAAAATGACCGAGTATAAGAGAGTATTTGTTAGTCCTTCGGTTAAAGACACCTTTGAGGTTGTGTTGAATATTTGAGCTAAAGGAATATTATTATACTTGAGTTGCAATTTCGCATTTGGGATTCCGTAAGATATGAAAGGATGGATGAATTGGGTTGTAATCGAATTGTTAAATCTAGGTGTACCGTACTTTGATGATCGTGGTATGATGGTCCCTTGTAAGAGGCCTTTGTAAAGGAATAATTAAGTTGTTTTACTATCACATTAAGTTTGAAAGGAGAAATTTTGTGGATTAAACCTTAAACCCTTACTCGTGCCATCATTCCTTTTCATTTCCATTCTTGAATGTTTTTGTCAAGATTGATCTTTAAGAAATTACAAGCTCGTACTTTCTTTCTTACTCAGATATCTTCATAACTCTACTATCTGCTTTGTCTCTTCCTCAACCTCGTTTTCCTTTTTTGCCTTCGCCTTTTTCATCTTATCGTAGTCTTTAATGACGCTTCCTAATGTTCCTGTATCATGTTCATTTATCCCTACTCTCTTGAGAGGTAGTTTTTTCTTATTAGCTAACGTAAGGGTTAGTAGGTGTGTTTTGAAGAAGTTTCGAATATGGTACCTAACCGTCCTATTAAACTAGTTTCATGTTTAGATGATTATAAGGATTTGAGGATAAACTTAGGATGAAACTCTCCTAGTGGTTTTAGACTATGAAAGCTTAATGTTGCAATATCATTTTGAGGATCGAAATAAGCATAATGATAGTTGGTAGTTGTGGTTAAGAATTTTAGTGATTCTTTAAGTGTTACTTGAGAAATTGTGGTCTTTAAATGTTGGACCCTAACGGGAATAATTACCTTGTGGAATTTGGATTGGATGACCAAACTTGAGGAATATTGTCATAAGCGAAAACCGATGTATTGAGAGTTTGAAAGAGCTAAATAAATTGATTTACGGTCGCATTGCCCTATGATTGGAAAAATATAAGTGATTGAGATTTGTGACTAATCTCTTTTGAGGTTTTATGATTTAACTTTTGAAGATGAGAAGTCCATCATAAATTTAGGTTAATGAGTTTTGGAATAAATTGGATCAGAGGATTTTATGGTAAGGACCGTTCACATTGTGGTTGTTAGTAGATATGGTCCCCTAATATGAGATTTCTTTGGTTAGTGGTCTCAGATAGAGTTTGATGAATCTAAGGATTTTATACTACGTTAAAGGACCTCTCCTGCAGATTGCAATCTATGGACCCTAGTCGATGCTAATTAGGTTTGAATGGTTATGTTGAAAACTTGAGGTCTCGTGGTTATGAAGGATTGTAGTAGAAATCAAATGTTTGAAAATGTTGAGGTGTAACTTGGGTAAATTACATCCTCTTGAGGATTAGAGTATCAGTAGAGTTATTTCTATCGAGTTCTTGTAGATCTTCCTGCCGACTTCATCGTGAATCTTCCTATCCCTAAGAGTTCAATTTGTTTCATTTTTGTGTGTTTTGTATATATTTTGTTATCGTGAATTGTGAACTTTAAGTTTGAGTCGCTCTATGTACGTGTAATGTCTTGTTATTTGATTTTATCTTTGAGAAAACCTTCAAATTTTCATGTTATATTTCTAATTTAACGTTTCAAAGAAGTCCAAGGATATATTTTGTGTACCCTCTTTTGGAGAAAATAGATTTCTTTACCTTTTATATTTGGATTTTGCGTTTGGTTGGATGTTTGCACTTGTTATTGGAGACGTCTGATAACTAGTCCTGCACTTACTAACGTTGTTTTGAATTTCGATTTCACTAATTCGACATTGATTTGATTTTGGATAATTAGAGTTCTCGTTCGCGACGAGCATTCTTGTGATCCGTAAATAGAGTTTCGCACTTATGAAAAATTCCCTTAAACCGTTTCGAGAAGAACATCATTTCATAAATGTTTCCTTTGTAAAAGCTTTCGTGTTAATTTTGAAAACCGATTCTTATCCTTGATACTTTTGTTTTCTACTCTCAAGTTTCGAGGACGAAACTTTTTAAAAGGTGGGGTGATTGTAACACCCGGAAATGTACCCTATTTTTCTAGTAGAAATATTTCACGAAATCTTTTCAGTAATTTTATGTTTTAATTAAGATTTTTATGTTTCGAGTCGAATTTAGAATTTCCGAGTTCGTATTTGGAATTTCTGCGAGATTCCATGAAAATCCCGTCTTAAGGCGAGTTTGACTTTCCTTGACTTTTGAGTCGAGTTTGACTTTTCTTGACTTTTGAGTCGAGTTTGACTTTTCTTGACTTTTGAGTCGAGTTTGACTTTTCTTGAATTTTAAGTCGTCTTTGACTTTTCTTGAATTTTAAGTCGTCTTTGACTTTTCTGGAATTTTAAGTCGTCTTTGACTTTTCTTGAATTTTAAGTCGTCTTTGACTTTTCTTGAATTTTAAGTCGTCTTTGAATTTTCTTGACTTTTAAGCCGTCTTTGACTTTTGTTGACTTTCCGACTCACCCTTTACTTATACTCCCTCACACTCCTTAACCTAAATCATTACACAATCACAAACCAAATTACTTCCTCCTTAAGAAATCTCATATCTTGCCTCCCTCTTTGATTTTCGATCTTGGAATCACCGTATCTCATTCGTTCTTTGACGGAATTCACGTAAGTTTGTCTTATTCTTCCCCTCTTCGCTTCCTCTATCCGTATTGGTAATAAAATTACCGTCTTTCTCGCTTTTTAAATTATCCGTCTTTCTCAAGGTGAAGTATATTCATCTTATATTGCCTAATTGTAGGTGGAGACGACTAGGAAAGCTTAGTAACCGTTTAAAGACGCGTAAAGGTAACGGTGAAGGGTTACTCGGTATCATTTACGTGTTTTGCATGCTTTATATGTTAGAAATCGTATTTGGAATATGATTAGAAGCTTAGTAATCATGTTATGATTTATGATTGTTGTTATTTGATGATTGTTGATGATGAATATTGATTATTGGTAATTATTAGAAGTGAATTAGGAGAATTGAAAATGATAGGAATGGTGTTGGTTGTTCTCGGGTAGAATGGGGTTCTTGGCCGAAGGACCGGCAGCCGGTCTAGTGCCCGGCTGGGAATTTCCTGCACCGACCCTTTTTTGTAGAATGATCATAACTTCTTCGTTACTTGCTTGTTTTGAGCTTGTGACCACTCGTTGGAACCGTAAGAGGATAAGCTATCACCTCGACTTGGAATTTCTGCATTCCCATATCTAGAACTCTAGTTATGACCATTTGAAGTAGACCCTTATTTTGATAGTTTCCAAACTTGTGATTTTTGTGTTTGTTAGTGTTGTGCTGTGAGCCGGGGTACCGGCCACCGGTCTACAGACCGGCCTAGACTACATTTCTCTACTTTCTATGATTTTGGTTTTTGCCCTGTGTTATGAGCCGGCCCACCGGCCACCGGTCCCCTACCCGGCCTGGAACACGGCTGTGTTGTTTTCCTTTGACTTTTAAAACTCGTAATTTATAATAGTTCGCATGATCGGTTTATCGTATAATTTTACGTAATGTCTTATAATATTCATGTTTTGGATATATGATATCTCTTTCGCATGTATCACATGTTTTGTGACGGTTTTCGATATGTTCCCACTTTGAGTCGGTTTTTTTTACCAAGAGTCGGTGTTTTTTTGGAGCACTATTTGGTTTGTGATTTGTATTCTAATTCCCTGGCTACTTCCCGTTCGTAAGGCTGGAATGTCGGAACGGAGAGGTATCCTACTGCTTAAAGGCATGTGTTAGTGGGAATACGACGACGTTGTTGGGAGTTGAACGCTATGCGTTGATCGACCCGGCCGTCAAATGTTGTGTACTTGCGAGGTGGTGTTATTTGCATGTAGCGTACCGCATGTTATGAGGCTTGAGCTTGTTTTCCGCCTCTTTCGTGAATTGATCTACCGAATTTGGGGTACTCGGCATATATATTTTATAAGCCCGAGTCTTGGATGTGGAACGTCTTACCACGTGTCGAATCGGAAAATGATTTATTCCGAGAGTCTGGCCAGATTTAGACTAGGACCGTATTATTATCGTCGTCCTACCAGGAGGAAAATAGTCTACATATACGAAATGTAGCATCGTGTATGAGTTCAGGGAAATGTTTTATCCCGTGGATGCCTTTCAATCATACTTGCCATGTACACGATGCTAGTGCGTTTCATTTACCGTGAGAGTTGTCGTCTTGTGTCGTTCTTGAATGCGTGATTTCATGATATTGTTCATGGTCATTGCATGATTGGACACCGTCATTGTCTTGGTTCGTGGATGGATGATAATATGTTGGATATTAGGTGATCATCGCATGACTTGACTGGTTTGTCTGTCGAGTCTCAATCTTATCAATCTTATACCGCTAACGGTGAGATGCAAGCCCTAGTGAGCGTATTCGATTGCCTAAGAGTGTCTTTCCCGAGTCTTTGAATATCATGATGGATTCGGATTTGGGCCTCTTATGTTCTTATCATTATTCTATAGAATTGCCTACCTATTCTTATCGCAACTCTCATGTATATATATTTATGCATGCTTTACTTTCGTATTTCCTTATATGTATGTTTGATGTGATATGGCTGGGAGAACCCGGAGTTACTCCCCACTGATTGTGCCGTTCATGTTTTTCATGAATGAACAGGTTGCTTGCATGGATGGCTTTTTGCTTATGCTATTTTGGGGTTCGGGTGTGAGCTAGCGGGCGTTGTGTTCCCTGGAGATGCATCCTAGACGTTGTTTAGCTAGTTGCTAAGTTATTCGAAATACCCATCTATTTCGGAAAATACCCCATCTATTTCGAAAATCCCCCATCTATTTCGAAAATACCCCATCTATTTTGTAAGATCACTTTTACATGTTCTTTGTTAACATTTTGAGAGACTCCGTCTCTTTGTTATTTTCCGCACTTAGTTGTAATATTTTGACACTCCTCGTTTTATTTAACTTGCATGTATAAAAGTTTTTAAAAACTACCTATTTCCGCAATATAATTCACATGCTTGTTTGTTTATTATTTCCGCTTTCGCGAGGGTTGTCACATGTTGGTTCTTGAATCTCCGACAGATCGAAGGTTCTATTACTTGACTTGTTCTCGAGAAACTCTTTCTCTAAGAACTTCGCACTAGCCGCAACAAAAACTCGATGTTCGGTAGGCGAATAGAAGTAATGACCAAACATTCCTTTTGGATAACCAATAAAGTATGTCTTGACCGATCGCGGGCCGAGCTTATCCTCGTGTCTCCACTTGACATAAGCCTCGCAGCCCCAAACCCGAATAAAGGACAAGTTAGGAACCGTTCCCTTCCATATCTCATATGGAGTCTTGTCTACAGCTTTAGACGGACTTCGGTTAAGTATAAGAGCAGCTGAAAAAAGTGCAAAACCCCATAGTGAATCAGGTACTACCGTGTGACTCATCATGGATCGAACCATATCAAGTAATGTTCGATTTCTCCGTTCGGACACCATTTAATTGAGGTGTTCCAGGTGGAGTTAACTGTAATACTATGCCACAGTCTTTAAGGTGTTAATCAAACTCATTTGAAATATATTCGCCACCACGATCTGATCGAAGTGCTTTGATCTTTCTTCCCAGTTGGTTCTCAACCTTATTCTGGAATTCCTTAAACTGTTTAAAGAACTCACTTTTATGCTTCATTAAGTAGACATATCCGTATCTAGTCAAATCATCCGTGAAAGTGATAAAATATCTATAGCCGTCTCTTGCGTTGATTGACATAGGTCCACATACATCAGTATGTATGAGTCCTAATAGGTCATTAGCACGCATTCCAACACCTTTGAAAGAAATCCGAGTCAGTTTGCCGATAAGACATGATTCACACGTGCCAAATGATTCGTAATCAAATGGGGAGATAGTCCCATTCTCAATGAGCTTCTTTACACGTTTTTCATTTATATGTCCCATACGACAGTGCCATAGATAAGTTTGATCTTTGTCACCAACCTTTACTTTCTTATTATTCACATGTAATATGTCTGTTGTTTGATCTAAGATATAAATGCCATTCATGGAAACTGCTTCGCCATAAACCATTTCATTCAAAGAGAAAATACAGCTACTGTCTTTAATTGAAAATGAAAAACCGTCTTTATCAAGCACGGAAACAGATATAATGTTCTTAGATAAACTAGGTACATAGTAACAGTTATATAAATACAACTCAAATCCACTCGGGAGTTGGATTACGTATGTTCCCATTGAGACTGCAACAACTTTTACTCCATTCCCGACTCGCAGGTCCACATCACCCTTTGCGAGAGGTGTGATGTTTTTTAGGCCCTGCAAATGATTACACAGATGAGAACCACAACCTGTATCAAGTACCCAAGTTCCGAAACTTGCATGGTTAATCTCAATCATATGAATATAAGATGACATACCAACAGGAGTGACGCGGCCTGCTTTTATGTCCTCACGGTACACAGGACAGTTCCTCCTCCAATACCCAGTCTTGTGGCAATGGTGGCACTCAATGTCACTGTCCTTGCTCTTTGCTTTGCCTTGTGAGCTACTAGTCTCACCAGGCCCACTCTTACCCTTTCCTGACTTTTTAAACTTTGGCTTCCCTACATTTAGATCGCCATGAGCCTTGCCCTTACCTTTGTTCTTGTTGGAAATCATGAGAACATCTTGCTTCATGCTCCCACTCAATTTCAGATCCTTCTCGGTCTGTACGAGAAGCGAGTGTAGCTCATGAAGACTTTTCCTCATGTCATTCATGTAGTAATTTGCCCTGAAAAGGGCAAAACCATCATGAAGTGAATGAAGCACACGGTCAATAACTATGCTCTCACTGATTTTGCAATCAAGTGTTGGAGCAAGTGTCCTCCACAATAGTGCATTTATATTATAAATCTCATTTTGGAATATTAGTGGGATGAGTAGTATTTTGATACTCCACGTCAGTTGATTAACGTAAATCGATAATGGTCAGCTGACTAGAGTTAGACCTTATTGTCGTATGACGGCGGTAATCAACTGACCCCTTTCGGTCACACCTATAGGATGAGACCCAAACAGAAATCTAATTATTTGTATACGATACATATTAATTAGTACTTTATATATATATTTGATATATGTTTAGTTACGAGAGTTATTTATTGGAAATTGAGTTAAGAACTCATTTCCGGATAAGTTTATTAGTCAATTATACGATAATTGACTGAATAAATTTTACGTCTTATTTTAATACGATTAAATAAGATTTAATTTAATGATTAATAGTTAATTCATTAAATTAGTTGAGGTTATGCATATACTTTGAGGTAGAGGTGATTAGTTAATTATATTTACAAGGAGTTGTAAAATAAATCTAACTAGGCATTGTGGGACCATTATATATTGATATAATGATAAAATATCACTTAAAAGTTAAGTGTATATTATTTGTTAATTTGAGTCATATAATTGTTATATGATCAAATTAACCCTTAATTATACAAGATAATTAAACATATGATTATAAGTATTTGTGGGACAAATATCAAAAATCAAAATGGACCACATTACACTTGTGGGTGCCGAAATTTTGGTAGTGTATGACATGATGATTGTTGTTACTTGTATTACACTACAACATGTGATCATGTCATGTTTATGACACATGATCATGTTCTAATTCACATCTACACTCAACCAATTTGCATGGGATTATTTTAAGCAAAATAAGAGGCCACATAGGCTCTCTTGGCCGGACCATAGTGTCCTTAAATGGACAATTTTGTTGTTCATTTTACTTGCTTGTTCATTCTTATTTTGCATGTACATCTCACTAAAATCCTCATCTCTCTAAAACTCTCAAATACTAATATTTTCCTATTACTAGAGTAGTAATAAAATCTAATATTAGTTCATCTTTTCACTTGTGTTTTCTAGTCAAAAACTAAGTGATTAGTTTGGGTTCTCTCTTGGGTGCATCTCAAAGGAGGTCTTCTAATTTGAAGATTACAAGGAGGATCATCTTTTTCTTTCTAGCACAAGAACAACAAGAAAGGTGTTTCTTGTTGTGCCCATATAAACCGAAATTTCCCAATGTAAGGAAATTTCTTCTTACTTTTTATTATGCATTTTAATTTGCATGCATGTTACATAGATCTTTATTAAACACTAAATTAACAAGTAATTTAGTAACTAATTAGAGGAGTCTAATTAGGGTCTATGAACTTTCATGTGGTATCAGAGCTAGCTTGTAGCATGCATGTTGATTTTAAGCATTAAAATCGGGTTATACGATAACTTGAGTAAAATCGAAAATTTATGTTAAAAATGGTTTTCACGAAATTTTCTGATTTGCATGCATACCTACTGACCTCAAAATGTTTGTGGTCAAATTTGGTGAATTTACGAATTAATTTGCTATTTATTATGATTTATGGCCTTTATAACCGAGTTAACATGCGGTTTTATGTTAAAAGTTAACTAAAAATAGTTGCATGTTGAATCTGGCCTCAAATTTTTAATATGTTCTCACATGCATGGTGTACATATTGTATGTAAATTTTCGTGACATTTAGTCATGTATTGCATGGTTATTGATTTTTATTGGATAAAAATCGATTTAAAGGAGTTATTTTGTTCTTAAAATTGAAACGAGACTTTCTGGAGTTCAAAATTTTTTGTACATTTTAAAATATTATTTATATCATCCTGGTAAAATTTGAAAATTTGTTTCATCATTTTACTATTTTAGTTGGTTTTTATTTGATAAAAACCGATTCTTATAAAGCTATTTGTTCATAAAATCATTTCAAATTTTTTGGGCAAATGTTTTTTGTTCTTGAGGTTCCTGGAAGTGTTCCAGTATGTACAAATATTTTTTGTTTCAATTTTAATGATTTTTCATTTTATTTTGGGTTTAATTCATAAAAGTTATGATTAAACCTCTTTAAATAGCAAATGCGATCAAATCAAACTAATTAAATACAAGTGAAATTAGTGGGGACTAATTTTGAGTTCTAAATCAGTTTAGATAATTAGTTTGAGCTTAAATACGATTTAAGTGTTGATTATTGATTTTTAGTAGATAAAATCGATAAAATTCGTAAAAACCGAGCTAGAATGAACATGACAAGTGTTGAGGGTGATTTTGGCATGATTTTACAGCATTTTTATTTATGTTGTTGAATGAATGAATGTCATTTATTTATTTTATTGCAAGTTGTACCTAGTATGGCCTAGATTATTTTAATCGGTATTACCCGTAATGTAAGGGAATACCGATTTGGTTGTAATTTATTGCGATTTCGTATCGCCGTTTTGTAATAATTAATAATTTCATTTTATAGATCAAATGTATAATAGGAATTTGCTATGTATTCATTTGTATTTTTGTAATTATTTATTGTGAAGACGGTGATTCCCAAAGTCGGTGTTCCAAAAGACGGTGCCATATTGGAAAGCGTTCCATGAAGAGGCAAGGGACCAAGGAGTTGGTTTCCGATTTGTAATCATCTAGTTAATTAGATTAGCTAGGTGGCCATACTAGGATTTAATTTGATTGCTTGCTTTATTTTTCCGCACATGCCAAAATCACCAACATGCATTTTATTTATCGATTGTCAATTCAACGTTATTCAAAATTCACCGACTTAGTTCACTTATAGGGAATTAATAACTAAAATTGGCAAGACCTCTCACATAACTTAAAAAGGAATTGAGATTTAGCCTTACCAATTGAAGCACCTATGAACCCCGTGTTCATTAGGACAACCACAACGTGGACCTTTTTACCTCGGGTAAGTAGGGTGATACGATCACACGCCTAAATTGGGTTGGACTCAACAAGATAAGCGTTATCTTGGGACTAGGAGATGGGTTTAGTTGAAATCCGTCGACCGAGAGTTCTAGGAGTAGAATTAGTCAAAAGTTGACTTACCGTCTTTTACATAAAAGTTGCATAACATGTTCTTTTGTCTAAAATGCGGGTCTCGGAATCGCTTATATAATTTCGTGAGGGGTCATTATATGAGTGACTTGTTTAAATTGGTTATACAAGTAAAATTGATTAAAACAATGAATGTTAATATTTCCTAATTTTGTTGTAGTTATTCATAATTCGCAATGGCAAACAATAACAACACCGTTCAACTAGGAAAAGACTCATGGCTAAGGTCCGTTATGGACAAATGCATCTTAAAAGACGATGGAACTAATTTCGTCGAGTGGGAGCAAACGATCAAGAGCGCGGCGTTATCGGATAACGTTTTGCGCTACTTGACCGAGGCACCTCCCAATGAACCCGGCCCAAGAGCCACTAATGCGGCCAAAGCCGCCTATGAGGAATACCTTAAGGTAGCAAACGACGTCAAGATGGTCTTGATTTGGTCGATGTCCTCAAGCCTTAAGCAACAATACATCACCCTTGGAGCATATGAGATATTCTCTAGGGTGACATTGGCTTTTTCTCAATCACCCGAGATTCGCCAATACAATGCTATGACTAGGCTTTTTGAAGCCAAGTTAGAGAAGGGCCAAAAGGTTGGCCCACATGTGCTTAAGATGGTGGAACATGTTGACACTCTAGATCGTCTAGGGGTCAAAATTCCTAAGAAGCTAGCGGTTGGCCGCATCCTTCACTCACTTCCTCCCAAGTTTGCCCAAGCTAGGGCAAACTATAACATGCATGGCATGGATAAGAGCTTTCACGAGCTCCATGCTCTCCTTACCCAAGTCGAAAGGGATATGGAAGCAAGTGGGAGTGAGCAAAAGGATGTTCTTACAATGAGATTGAAGAACTTGAAGCTAGGGGTTCAAAAGGGGAAGGGAAAAGCCAAAGCCCAATTTAAGAAGCAAGGAAAGGGAAAGGGCAAAGCTATTATGAATAGCAATGCCAAGGCTAAGGGTAAGAAGCACGCCGAAGCCGAATGCTTTTATTGTAAAGGCAAGGGACATTGGAAACGCAATTGTCCCAAGTATTTGCAGGATAAGAAGGACGGATGTGTGACACCGTCAGGTATAATCCTCTCTTCTCTCTATATGATAGATATTAACTATGCTTGCACTTCCACTTGGGTATTTGATACTGGATGTGGTTCTCACCTTTGTAATCACTTGCAGGGGCTGAAGGACGTGCGAGCACTAGCCAAGGGTGATGTGGACCTACGAATGGGGAATGGAGCAAGAGTTGCCGCCGTCTCCGTAGGAACTTATGTACTAACCTTAGCTAGTGGTCTTGAGTTGTATTTAAATAATTGTTATTTTGTACCCTCCTTGACTAAGAACATTATCTCCATTTCCGTACTTGACGCGGAGGGTTTCTCTTTTGTAATCAAGAACAATAGTTGTTCGTTTTCTTTTAATGATGTGTTTTATGGTAAAGCCATCTCTATTGGAGGCATTTATGTTCTTGATAATGTTAATGAAATATATCATGTAGAAAGCAAGAAGCTCAAATTAGGTGAACCTAATCAATCATACCTTTGGCATTGTCGTTTAGGTCATATAAACGAACGACGCATAAAGAGACTCGTTTCAACGAAACTTCTCAAACCATTTGATTACGAATCTTATGGTGAATGCGAATCTTGTCTTTTGGGCAAGATGACTCGTGCTCCTTTTACAGGAAAAGGGACACGAGCAAGTGAAGTATTAGGCCTTGTACATACCGATGTATGTGGCCCAATGACTCTCCAAGCTAGAGGTGGTTACAAGTACTTCATTACTTTTACCGACGATTTGAGTAGATATGGATACGTCTACTTAATGAGGCATAAGAGTGAAGCTTTTGAAAAGTTCAAAGAGTTTCAACATGAAGTGGAAAACCAATTGAATAAGAAGATAAAAACCCTACGATCCGATCGTGGTGGTGAATATCTAAATTATGAATTTGATTCACACCTAAAAGATTGCGGTATAGTATCACAATGGACTCCTCCTGGAACACCTCAATTAAATGGTGTGTCTGAAAGGAGAAACCGAACTTTATTAGATATGGTTCGGTCGATGATGAGTCTTACAGAGCTTCCTGACTCGTTTTGGGGATTTGCCATCTTAACCGCAATATTTTCACTAAATCGTAGCCCGACTAAAGCAGCCAATAAAACTCCATATGAGATATGGAAAGGAAAGGTTCCTTATTTGTCGTTTATGAAAATTTGGGGTTGCGAGGCGTTTGTTCATGAGAAGTCTAATGACAAGCTCGCACCCAGATCCGACAAATGTTATTTTGTAGGATATCCTAAGGAGACTCGTGGATATTACTTCTACAACCGTCATGAGGACAAAGTGTTTGTGTCTCGTGATGCTGTCTTTCTAGAAAGCGATTTCGTTTCTAAAAGGCAGAGTGGGAGAAAATTCGAACTTGACGAAGTTCGAGAGCCACAAACCGAAAATGAAGTGGAGGAAAACGTTCCCTCCTCGTCTGAAACGGTTATTGTCCCTAGAAGGTCAGGTAGAATTAGTTTCAACCTGATCGTTACCTCGGATGTATCGAGGGAGATGGTGATTTATTACTTTTTGAAAGTGATGAACCCACAACCTACAAGTCGGCCGTTTCTAGTCCCGACTCCACGCATTGGCTTGAGGCCATGCAATCCGAAATGGATTCTATGTACGAAAATCAAGTATGGGACTTGGTAGACTTACCTGAGAAGGTGCGACCTCTTCAGTGCAAGTGGATCTACAAGATCAAGAATGGCATAGATGGACATATTGATGTCTACAAAGCTAGATTGGTGGCAAAAGGCTTCACTCAAGTTCATGGTTTACACTATGACGAAACTTTTGCCCCAGTCGCTATGCTTCGATCCATTAGGATTCTCTTAGCGGTTGCCGCATTTTATAACTATGAAATTTGGCAAATGGATGTCAAAACCGCCTTCTTGAATGGGATTCTAGAAGAGGAAGTGTACATGACACAACCTGAAGGTTTTGAGGATAAATCCAACCCTAAGAAGGTATGCAAACTTAAGAGATCCATTTATGGTCTTAAGCAAGCATCAAGGAGTTGGAATCATCGCTTCGATCATGTAATTAAACAAAATGGATTCACTCGAAGTGTCGAGGAACCATGTTTATACATGAAGTTTAGTGGGAGCAAAGTTACTTTCCTTATCTTGTATGTGGATGACATACTTCTCATTGGGAATGACATACCAATGCTTACTTCTACCAAGGAGTGGCTTGGGAAACATTTCCAGATGAAGGATTTGGGAGAGGCACAACGCATTTTGGGTATCCGGATCTATAGAGATAGATCCAAGAGGATACTAGCATTAAGTCAAGAAGCTTATATAGATAAGATTCTTGATCGGTTCAAAATGAAAGACTCTAAGAGAGGCTTTCTTCCAATAGGTCATGGTATCACTCTGAGTAAATCCCAGAGTCCTACCGTCACCGAGGAGATTGAACGCATGAAGTTGATCCCTTATGCTTCAGCAGTTGGGTCAATCATGTATGCTATGATGTGCACTCGCCCTGACGTCGCCTATGCTTTGAGCATGACGAGTCGTTATCAAGCCAATCCAGGTGAGAGTCACTGGATAGCCGTAAAGAACATCCTTAAGTACTTACGAAGGACTAAAGATTCGTTCTTGGTGTTTGGAGGAGAGACTGAGTTGCGTGTAAAGGGTTACACGGACGCTAGTTTCCAAACTGATAGGGATGATTTAAAATCCCAATCCGGCTATGTCTTTATGTTGAATGGAGGAGCCGTTTGCTGGAAGAGCTTCAAGCAAAGCGTGACTGCGGATTCTACAACAGAAGCTGAGTACCTCGCGGCATCAGAGGCTGCAAAGGAAGCTGTGTGGATTCGGCAGTTCTTGGAAGGACTAGGAGTAGTCCCTACTGCCACAGATCCCATCACGATGTATTGTGATAACAGTGGGGCTATCTTTCAAGCAAAGGAGCCCAAGTCTAGTAACAAGTCTAGACATGTACTTAGGAAATACCATGTAATTAGAGATTACGTGGAGAGGAAGGAAATAGATGTATGTAAGGTTGGGACAGACGATAACATCGCTGATCCTCTAACCAAGCCTCTTACAAAGGCTAAACATGACAGTCATGTCGTCTCGATGGGATTAAGACGAGTTCCTGAATTCCTCTAGATTATGTGATATGTAATAATTGAATGTTGTATCAATGTTTACATATATGATAATTGCATTCATTGTTCGAGTTTTATATGAGCTCTTTTATTTAGTATTGACTAAATTTTATTACTTTGTTTTATCTGAATTGGTTATAAGAAAGGTTGAACCCAATTCAAGTGAACATGATGAACTTAGTAATTGTCCCTAGTCATTTGCATAAGGTGACGTCTCGAAATGACTAGATTGTAAGTCGATCGATGGTTGGTTCAGCACCATGGGGTCATGGGGATGACTGATCGTTTACATAGACAGACTGTAGAGACACTCTGTCGGACAGTGACCATGATAGAGTCCCTTATCAAAATTGTTGAAGCCTGGTCGTGGCGGGGATTTCTATTATATTCCTATGAGTCGATTCTTTAGACTGGCGACCATTTACCTGAGTCGGTGTATTTTCCGATTGACTTTGGTTTTTGTCCTAGGTCGTGCCGTGAAAGGAGGCCGATGGGCATCTACTGGGTCATGGTGATTTGCATTATACAGTGTAAGTTGGGTCAACAGGAATTGTCCACCCACGTTGGGTATTAACATCTTCGGGCCACTCGAGGAGTAGTGACTGGAAATGCGTGGCCACTCGAGGAGTAGTGACTGGAAATGCGTGGCCACGCTCGGAAGAGATTTATGGTAGATTTTCCGGTCAGACAGTTACTCTCCAGATCGAGAAAACCACTCAATTTATTTTTCCAATCGCAAGTGCGACCTGAAAGACACCTTGCGATGAGTGGGAGGATGTGACGCAAAAGTGACAAGAGAATTGGTAGCACACAACTTGTCGAGACAAGTGGGAGATATTGTGGGAGTAGGAGTCCTCCGCAATAGTGTGGCTATATGCACAACTTGTATCGGACAAGTGGGAGATTGTTGGAGCAAGTGTCCTCCACAATAGTGCATTTATATTATAAATCTCATTTTGGAATATTAGTGGGATGACTAGTATTTTGATACTCCACGTCAGTTGATTAACGTAAATCGATAACGGTCAGCTGACTAGAGTTAGACGTTATTGTCGTATGACGGCGGTAATCAACTGACCCCTTTCGGTCACACCTATAGGATGAGACCCAAACAGAAATCTAATTATTTGTATACGATACATATTAATTAGTACTTTATATATATATTTGATATATGTTTAGTTACGAGAGTTAATTATTGGAAATTGAGTTACGAACTCATTCCGGATAAGTTTATTAGTCAATTATACGATAATTGACTGAATAAATTTTACGTCTTATTTTAATACGATTAAATAAGATTTAATTTAATGATTAATAGTTAATTCATTAAATTAGTTGAGGTTATGCATATACTTTGAGGTAGAGGTGATTAGTTAATTATATTTACAAGGAGTTGTAAAATAATCTAACTAGGCATTGTGGGACCCATTATATATTGATATAATGATAAAATATCACTTAAAAGTTAAGTGTATATTATTTATTAATTTGAGTCATATAATTGTTATATGATCAAATTAACCCTTAATTATACAAGATAATTAAACATATGATTATAAGTATTTGTGGGACAAATATCAAAAATCAAAATGGACCACATGACACTAGTGGGTGCCGAAATTTTGGTAGTGTATAACATGATGATTGTTGTTTCTTGTATTACACTACAACATGTGATCATGTCATGTTTATGACACATGATCATGTTCTAATTCACATCTACACTCAACCAATTTGCATGGGATTATTTTAAGCAAAATAAGAGGCCACATAGGCTCTCTTGGCCGGACCATAGTGTCCTTAAATGGACAATTTTGTTGTTCATTTTACTTGCTTGTTCATTCTTATTTTGCATGTACATCTCACTAAAATCCTCATCTCTCTAAAACTCTCAAATACTAATATTTTCCTATTACTAGAGTAGTAATAAAATCTAATATTAGTTCATCTTTTCACTTGTGTTTTCTAGTAAAAAACTAAGTGATTAGTTTGGGTTCTCTCTTGGGTGCATCTCAAAGGAGGTCTTCTAATTTGAAGATTACAAGGAGGATCATCTTTTTCTTTCTAGCACAAGAACAACAAGAAAGGTGTTTCTTGTTGTGCCCATATAAACCGAAATTTCCCAATGTAAGGAAATTTCTTCTTACTTTTTATTATGCATTTTAATTTGCATGCATGTTACATAGATCTTTATTAAACACTAAATTAACAAGTAATTTAGTAACTAATTAGAGGAGTCTAATTAGGGTCTATGAACTTTCATCAAGTGCCTCCAGTTTCTCGACATTCTCAATCATATCAAGAATGTGCGGGCTAACCGGTTGGCCTTTCTGGAGTTTCGCCTCAATGAAGCGGCAGGTATGCTCATAAGTAACGATTCTCGGTGCTTTTGAGAATTCGTTAGTGAGCGTGGTGAAAATCTTATTTGCACCTTGGGCAATGAAGCGTCTTTGCAAATTGGTTTTCATTGCAAAGATGAGTACGTTCTTTATCGCACCCGCTTCCATAACGAAGTCACTATAAGCAAGTGACTCGGTAGCTCTCGCATTGGGGCCTGAGTTTGGCGGTATTGGCTCAGTCAAGAACTTGAGCTTGCCGTCAGCAATGGCTGCATTCCGTAATGCCGCCTCCCAGTCCGCAAAGTTGGAACCGTCATTCTTCAGTCGCGTGGACTGATTCATGTGGTCCATGAAAGTTTTAAGTCAGGACTCGCGTGCGAGTGTTGCACTTGGCATAGGGACATCATTATGGCCAGCCATTTCTTATAGCAGTATTATCAATATAAGACGAATTCTACACTGCGAAAAATAAGAAAAATATAATAATAAGCATACTCATCGATATGAATTAAGTCGAGTGCAAAAACCTGTTTAATGCGAAGACTCAAGCATTTATACAATTGACCTCCCTCAAGAATTATATAAATGATCCCAAGACTCAATTATCTGTAAATTGATAGGCCAACCTCTTGGCTAATTCTACCTTTAGAATTCTTGGTCGATAAAATTTGATCTTTAGTCCATCATAATCACGGGAAACTCTTCGGATTATAATGTTGAGGTAAAATAAGTTAACACTCACTACTTACCCAACGTAGAAGGGGTCATATGGAGAGTAAGGTCCTATATGCCTACCGACGAAGAAGGGATTCATAATAGTTTGTCTTATAAAGACTAGTCTCAATTTTAGGTTTTAGAGGAAGATCCCATCAACTTTATTTTAATTCATTTTAAGTGAACGAATATCTAGCATGCGAGAATGAATAAACTAAGATGATGGCTTAAAATTCGTGTGACATCTTTATGTCCATGATAACTAACATCCAAACTATATGAGTCAATTTTCATGCAATTTTAGTAGGTGGTTTGGTTTAGGCGGAATATGATGCACTAACTATCATGTGAAGAAAAGCAACAAGAACGAAAAATACGTAAAATTACAAAGTCCTAGTGTGGCCTATCTACCAAAATGAACAAAAATACAACTTTGGAATCCATCCAAATTGGACCCGAAAAGCTTGTCTTGATGTTCCATCTTGGTCCATGTAGCGGGAGTGAGCAATCCGATCTCCATCTTTAGTCTTCTCAAATTACATTTAATAAATTACAAAATATAAACCTATTTACATTCTAATTTAAAAAAATATAATTACAAAGAAAACAAAAGGAGATTCGAGATCTCAAAATTACATCAAGATCATGTTTCCATCATTACGAAAACATAATCAACTAAGGCCACACTAGGTAATACAAATTACAACCAATTGCAAAAATACGTAAATAAACCATTCAACAAATCATTTAACAAAATAAAATGCATCAACAATAAATTAATCATTCAAGACATAATTCCTAAATTATGTAGAGTAATTTATCCAAACCACCTATTTTAAAATGATCAAAATTATGTGACAATTCCTTAATTACTCACAATAATTCCAATCAACCATAATCCAATTTTAATTCATATTATCGTATAATATGAATTAATCCAACATTATTTTAAACCTTTTTATAATAATTGGGTATCCAAAAATTGTGAACTTTTTCACAACAACAATTATACATTATCAATATAATGCATAAACAAAAAAAATATTCGGCCAATATTAAAAAAAAAACTAAAAAAAACGAATCAATTTTTTTTTTTATAAAACAGCCACGGCCCTTTTTTTTCTACAAATTAAACATTTTAATTTGATGTTGCTAATATGACAAGATCGGTACAATTATCAACATTTAATCATTATTAAACATTGATACAAACTAGATGATTCAATTTAACATTTTAAAATGAATATCTAAATCATGATTAAACCGATTATCTTAATATTCGACTAATCATAATTGATTTGAACATCATTAAAATTAATGAATCATGATGCAAAACAACAATTTAACATCATGTATGCCGAAAATATATAGCAAAAACAAATGTTCATAAACATTCAAAACAATTTCCATTTACATTTTAATTTAATCCTTATTAAATTAAAACATCTACAAATTTATCATATTGTCATCTTAACAATTTAAAACAACAATATCAATAAATCAAAATGAAAACAAGAATCAAAAATAAAAAAAATCAACACGGCCAAAAACATTTTGAGCCGAAACAATAAAAATTTTCATCATTTATGAAAAATCATATAAAATAATTTCGCAGCCAAAGCTCTGATACCACTTGTGGGAAATATCGGTATATTTCATCATGAAATTTAAGGATTATAACGAAATTATAATATATGAAATGCGAGTCATAAACGAAATGCATAATATTAAACATAGAAAAGAATCAACCTCCGGTCCTAGCAATATGGCCTAAGAAAAAATATCGAGATCGATATTCTCCTAATCGTTGCACCCAAGATGCTCTGAGAAATGCTTTTTTTGTGCTAGAATGAATACCAAAAATTACCAATAATTTTTGTGGAACGTTATGTTGATAAAAGTGTGGGAAATATCGGTATACTTCCCTTTAAAATTTCAGATTATAATGAAATTATAACTATATGAATTTCTAGTCATAAATGAAATTGCATAATATAAAACAAGAGATTAAGAAATAACCTTTGGTCCTAGTAAAAGGCCTAAGAACAAATACCAAAGTAGGTATTCTCCTAATCGTTACACCCAAGATGGTTCAAGAAATGCCTTCGTCGTGCTAGAACGAATACCCAAAAATTACTTCTAATTTTGTGTGTATATTGATGATGAATATGAAGATGAATGAGAGAGTTCAAAATCCGAATTTTTCTCCTCTTTTTCACCCTTTGTGCCGTGAGAATTAGTAGTTCAATTAGGGTTTTGGAAAAACAAATTTTTCTCCCTTTAATACTCCCTCAAACCGTGAGATCAAGAGGAAAGAAGGAAAAATTCTTTTGTTTCCTTATTTCTCTCAACCTATATTAGGTAGTTATTATCCCATTTAATATGTACATAATGTAATATGTATTCTAACTATTACTAGTAATGGACCGTCATATAAACCGAGTAATGCCGGACCAATACACTATAATAATATGGTGTAATACATATCCGCCAACTTAAATATAACAGTTTATATTTAGTTTAGACCAACATTATATACATTGATTAAATATAACATTTTATATTCAATTACCAGCTAACATTATTTAATCGTTATTAAATAATCGTATCATCATCACATTGAATAACTTTTGTGGGAAAATATCCGTATACTTCCCTTTAAATCATTCAGGATTATAATGAAATTATGATTATATGATTAATAGTCATAAACGAAAATGCATAATAAGCGAGAGATTAGAAATAACCTTTAGTCCTTGCTTTAATGGCCTAAGAACAATATCAATAGTAGGATATCTCCTACTAGTTGCACTCAAGATTGATCAAGATATGCCTTAGGTTTTGCTAGAAAAAGTTAGAAAAGAATATTGTTTCTTTTCTTTTTGTGAGATGTGAATGATGGAGGCACAAGAGAGAATGAATTAGAGTTAGAAGGAAAAACTAAATCTTTCCTCTTCTTATCCCTTTCTCACGGCATCAATTAGCTATTATGGGGAGATATTTTCTCTTCAAAATAACTACCTATTGACCGAAAAACAGAGTGTATCTGGACACTTTTGTTTCGGTTATCTTAGCTTCCAATATAATGTGATATATTATAATCGTCATTTGTCATGGACCGACATCACTATAATACATCATTAGTTATAAATATCCGTATATTTATAATTTGCCAATTAATTATAACGGTTTATGTTTAATTAGCTTACATTATATACAACAATTAAATATAAAATTTTATATTTAATTTACGAATTACAGTTAATTCGTCTCAGCTAACTTTATATTTAATCGTTATTAAATAATCTGTCATCATCACATTGACTAACCTTTTAGTCAAAAACATCGACTAACCTTTTAGTCATTTAATAAGGCATCAATATGATTATTTTCTCAAATAATCACATCTCTCAATCACATCCTTTAGGTGTGACTTTTAGGGACCAGTTGATCACCGCCATATGTATGACAATAACGTCAAACTTATCTAGCAAGCCAACCGTTATTGATAAACGTTAATCAACTGATTATTATACAAAGTATACCCTGTGAACCTATAGAGATTTATTTATGTTATTGCACTAACTGTGGAGGACACTAGCTCCAACAATCTCCCACTTGTCCGTACAAGTGTATGTGCGATAACCGATTCTCATATCCATAATAAATTTCTCCCACTCAATGTAACACCAATTGCAAAGTCCGTATTCACAAAGTCGTAGTTACAAAGTGATTAGTATCAAGAGTGGTTTCCCCGAGAGAGTAACTTAACTAATAAACGAATCTTTATTCGAGCATGGCCATGCATTTCATTACAGCTCCTCGAGTGGCCCTGAGAAATAACATAATTGATAAAGGTTGGATATTTTCTTCAACTCGAATCTTGCAGATACAAGCGCAGTATGAAATGACCCAGTAAAAATATACTTAGCCTCCTGTTACGGTCGACCATGAGAAAGAAACCAAAGTCACCCAAAAACTGCCTTAATCTCAAGAGACAGTCGATAGTCAAAAGAATCGACTCTAGGAACACTATGGACGTCCGATCCACGACCTGGCACCTAATGTTCTAAAACATTTAGGACTCCATAACGTTGTCACAAAAGTGTCTTGCGAGATATCATTATAACTCGCATATGTGATCGATCAGTCAACTGTTTGACTTATGGCTCGTTGAACCCACCATCAATCGACTTCACAGAATAATTGCCAGAGTTATCAGCTTATGTAGGCGATTACGTACCAAAACAAAATATAATGTAATTCAGTTCACTTTGTGGTGTTCAATGTTGTCAGTACAACCCACATGAAAAACAAAATATAAAACAATACGATGATTTCATAGATAGTTTTATGAAAAAGATACAGTTGTCTAATTCATATAAAACAACTAATACAACTCAGGAACACGTTTGATTACCTTGGAAATAAGTGCCCTTCATGCTTATCATATCTCAATGGTTTAGTGAGAGGATCTGCGACGTTATCATCCGTACCAATCTTGTCTATCACTATCTCCCTTTGCTCCACGTAATCTCGGATCATGTGAGTTTTCCGTTGTACATGCATAGACTTGTTGCTGGACTTAGGCTCCTTAGCCTGGAAGATGGCACCACTATTATCACAATAGACGGTGATCGGGTCATCCGAACTAGGAACTACAGTTAGTCCCTGTAAGAAGTGACGCATCCATATAGCTTCCTTCGCAGCCTCTGAAGCAGCATAGTACTCAGACTCAGTCGTAGAATCTGCTATAACACTTTGTTTGGAGCTTTTCTAGTTGACCGCAGCACCATTAAGAGTAAAAACGAATCCAGACTGAGATTTCGAGTCATCTCGATTAGATTGGAAGCTAGCATCTGCGTAACCGATTGCGCATAGCTCAGTGTCACCTCCATAAGTCAATACCCAATCCTTAGTCCTCCGTAGGTACTTAAGGATATTCTTAACAGCCATCCAGTGTGTTTCACCTGGATTGCCTTGGTATCGAGCTCGTCTACTCAATGCATATGCCACGTCTTGGACGTGTGGCATATCATGCATACCTGATCGTCCTATAGCTGATGCATAAGGACCCCCGACTCATGCGCTCGACCATCCTCTTCCGATGTCTTTGGTGCTGAGCTTTACTCACTGGCATCCCAGAATCATTTGGAAGGTTCCCCTTCTTTGAGTTGGTCATGCTGAACCTCTCAAGAATCTTATCTATATAAGACTCCTGACTGAGGGATAACATCCGTCGTGATCTATCTCTGTAGATACGGATCCCCAAAATTCTTTGTGCTTCACCCAGATCTTTCATCTGGAAATGGTTCTTTAACCAAACTTTTACTGAAGTTAAGAGAGGTATGTCATTCCCAATCAAGAGTATGTCATCAACATACAATATTAGGAAGACAATCTTGCTCCCACTCGACTTGATATATAAGCATGGTTCCTCGACCGATCGAGTAAATCCATTCTCTTTTATCACCTGGTCGAAACGTTGATTCCAACTCTGAGAAGCCTGCTTAAGTCCATAGATGGAACGCTTAAGCTTGCATACCTTCTTAGGATTTTTAGGATCAATGAAACCTTCGGGTTGTACCATGTACAACTCTTTCTCCAAATAACCGTTTAAGATGGCGGTTTTCACGTCCATCTGCCAAATTTCATAGTCATGAAAAGTGGCAATTGCTAAGATTATCCGAATGGAACGCAGCATGACTACGGGTGCAAAACTTTTATCATAATGCAATCCGTGCACTTGAGTGAAACCTTTTGCCACTAGTCGTGCCTTATAGGTGTCAGCTTGTCCCCCTACGGAATGCTTTATCTTGTAAAGCCATTTGCACTGAAGAGGCCGAACCTTATCAGGCAAATCAACCAGATCCCATACGTCATTCTCATACATAGAGTCCATCTCGGATTGCGTGGCTTCAAGCCATAGCTTAGAGTCGGAACAGGTCATGGCACCTTTATAGGTAGCGGGTTCGTTACTCTCTAGGAGTAAAACGTCATCTCTCTCATTCTCCTCGACCATACCAATGTATATGTCCGGAGGAATATAGTGTCTACCTGACCTCCTAGGTTCCAAAGGAATATTGACCGCAGCCGATGATAAAATATCTACTCAAATCGTCCGTGAAAGTGATAAAATATCTATAGCAATCTCTAGCGTTGATTGACATAGGTCCACACACATCAGTATGTATGAGTCCTAATAGGTCAGCAGCGCGCAATCCAACACCTTTGAAGAAAATTCGAGTCATTTTGCCTATGAGACATGATTCACACGTGCCAAAAGATTCAAAGTCAAATGGAGAGATAGTCCCATTGTCATTGAGCTTCTTCACGCGTTTTTCATTTATGTGTCCCATACGGCAATCCCATAAATAGGTTTGATCTTTGTCACCAACTTTTGCTTTCTTACTACTCACATGCATAATATCTGTGGTTTCATCTAAAACATAAATCCCATTCATGGAAACTGCTTTACCATAAATCATTTCGTTTAAATAGAAAATACAGCTATTATCCTTTATTACAAACGAAAAACCGTCCTTATCAAGTATGGAAACGGAAATAATGTTTTTAGATAAACTGGGTACATAGTAACAGTTATTCAGAAATAACTCAAATCCACTCGG